>ATSW01014525.1:0-13840 GCA_000444245.1 Botryllus schlosseri | reverse complement strand
AACCAATCAATGAGATTGATATCGTTGTCTGACGTAAAAAATCTAGCCGGACACGGGGTCAATCTTGACGTCATATGTTAACTGTATCATAAAAACCAAATCTGTGCAATTGGGGTGTTAGCTACTGCTGTATAACTTGTTAATAGGGTAATATCGGTAGCGAGCATAGAAACCCGTTTTCACTATGCTCAATTGCAACGTAGCAATACTTAGACGCCGAATACATTGTCCGGTCTGGCCTAGACCGTTAAGGCATAAGCATATATTCCCTTGCAAGTTCTCGTCGAAATTGTTGGCTAAGCGACGGAAGATATTGATTTTTATGGTATTATTATATCATTTGATTGCCTCAGTTAGTTGATACATTTAGCGACGTTATTATGTGCTATTATGTGGCCCAAGTCGTCGCTAGGTATCGTGCACATTAATATAGGTTATCACTTCACTGAAATATAGGGTTGGAATTAGCAACATGACATCACGTGACGTCATGAGGTTCACGTTCGCGTTCACACCGAACCTTTCAAAAGGGTTCGCGTTCACACGAACCTGAACCTTTCAGAGGTTCACACCATCCCTTACAGGATACCTCTAGATACGGCCATGTTGACATCGGTTATAGTAAACGTAATTCTATGTATATACCGATGTTTCGGACAGGATTCATCAATATCGCAGGCACAGAGCTACATAGAATAGCACGGCTTTGAGGTGGCCAATTCGTCAACTACACTATTTGATGTGACGTGTGCGAAGTAGCGTGACTCGCGTCTGCCATAAAGCAGTTCCTTATTCGTTCTAATATATATTCCAGTCGACGACCCCAATATAGACGGTTGACTCGCAAGACTACGAATCAATTTCTTTGAGTTCGAGCTTAAAAGTATCTATAAGAATTCCATACTCAAATATTAAATATGTGGGCATCCTTTTGCATCAAACAGTGGTTCTTAAAACTTTTTTTACCGCGAAACAATTATGAGTTTTAGTAACATCTCGCGACCCAAACCTCACACATCAAATAGTATGTATTTCTAATATTACTTTATATGCTACATGCTACGGGTATATACTGCATATGATATCAGCAACGCGCATACAGCAGCTGCATGAAACATGTCTGACGCACGCGATTTCAATTCGGGGTGCATTTTATTTCACCATGCCGGTCGCATTTGTACTGCTGTCTACTCAGACAATTCGGTGCCGACCATTTCAACGATCGGTCATATCAATATTGAAGGTTTTACCCAACCATATCGGCGGTATTTATTGGCCAAGTGTTTGCAGCTGTCGATCTTTTTGGCACCACACCTTGACCAGCGGTATGTTAGTCAAAACTTGATGTCTTCATGTGCTCCGGTGCGGAACAGGTTGACCCGATCGTTGCACACCCCTACACTAAAGCATTCGAGCGGTCTCCTACGGTGTTTATCAGAGAAACTAATGTCGGACTAATGTTGTCTTGAGTCCTAACCAATTTGTGTAATACAAAGTTTGGCACGTTTTATGATGAAGCCATGTTGTGGTAGCGACATTTCTATATGTACCCAGCACAGTATTCTCGGGTAGGAACTAAGTATCCACGGGAAATCGCGCGAAACTCGAAAAAAAAAAATTTGTGGCAAGAAATTCAACAAATATGATGCAAATATTAAACGATCAATCTGATGTCCTCGCGACCCAAAATTATACCCTTAGCGACCCAAATTTAAATAACCCCTCACATAAAGCTTGGTATTGTCTGTGGTGCAGAAGATCGGAAACGGCGATAGGTGCTACTCCTACTTCAGTCTAAATAATACTACCACTAATAATAATTATAAACTCATCAACCCGTAGGCTACTATTTATCTTATGTAAACTAGTCGAAGGTAGTGGGTTGTATGCGTAAGCGATTTGACACGCGAAACGGCGATGATCAGTCACATCTGCACTCAACTAGCATCAACCAGCTCCACTATACGAAATCTGATTCGCGTAAGCGGTGTCTTAAAAAGCATGGAAGTGGACCCTGCTACAAGTCGGCTAATATGGAAATATGTCGGTCTGGTGCAAATGCCCATTGTAGTTGCAAAACATCATGAAAACAGCTACACTGCGAAATCGATTGATTGGCAATGAGCAATAGCATGTAGGAGTGGTCGGACCTGCTTCATGCACGAGCCGCATATCAAAAATCATAGTTTTAAAGGAGCCCTAAGATAAAAATCCAAAAGTAGTAATTTATCCCGTCAAAATGAACTTTCGACTATCGACTGAAGTTTATAATTGTGCAAGCATACCGTGTCTCTCCACCAGAGCTGCAACGTGTTTGAAAACGGACTGATATGACATTGAAGCAGTGCGGAGCAGTTCGTCACGTGCTGCTGAGCATTTGAGGAAGAATTCAGCTCGGTAATCTTATTACTCCGTAAATCTGTCTTCGTTGGGTAGCTCGTGGCAAAGTTTTGGTGTTTAGTTTCATAATGACGTTTCGAGTTACCAGATTTGCGATTAATTACGAAGTTCAATTTTGAACGCAATGATTTATCATCCATTAATGACCAATTGACCATGCACCATTGTTGCGGGTAGGGTTGCATTTAAAACAAAAACAATTTGAAACAAACATGTTTAAAACAAGGCCCTTGTTCAAAACATGTTTTTTTCTCGTTTTTCAAGCCACGACGTCACAATTATTTTTAGTGATTGACATTGACAATTGAAAATATAGGGTAAATATAGCTCCTGTTGAACCGACTATTTTTAGGGTTCCAATCATCCCATATCGTGTTCGTCGGCTATCGGGTGGCAATTGTCCGTAGGCTCATACAACATGGTTTTTGGAAAGTATTTACACAATTATTGCATAATTTTGCAACTTAAAAAAATACAATTTTTCTAAAGGCCATTCGTTTTAAATGCAACCCTAGTTGGGGGTGGAGAGTTTATGTGAATTCGATTCGAGAGTGCAATTGCAAATTTCTAACCCTATAATTCCATCTCTAAATCTTACAAGTTTTACATGAAGCATAAGGAAAGAAATTAATAAGAAATTGGTATGGTGTAAATGACCATAGTAGTCGACAAACACCATGGATACAACAAACAAACAACAGTAATCAGGTTGTAAACTCCGACATTTCTGCAGTGAAAAACTTGGTTGTGCTGGATAAACGACCAAAATAACGGATTTTGCTGTTGTTCAAATGTATAATAATCGATTACAATCGTGAACACAGATTACGATTACAGTCTGGTGTATAAAGCGACCTGTAGTGTTATTAACAACGGAAACCACTCGGTACAACTCTAACCATTGCTTATCTTATAATTCAATAGCTCTAAGATAATCGAGTTTTTTCACTCACCGAATATGTTTTAATGATAATACCAATGACAGCGGCAATGCCAGTGCAAAGGACTGGGAGGAGCATCCAATAACGATGTAGGAGCATATTGTTCCAAATTTTCACACAATAAAATAAGATTTGTTGAAGTCGCGGAGGATTGTTATCACGTCGATTCATACTTTTTCTTCTCTTTTCTGTGCTATAGACCAGGGGTTCTTAAGCTTTTTAACACTGTGCACCCCTTACGAATTATCTGCATGTATAACGTAGGCTATACCCCTTTGAAATAATGTTGTATTATTGATAGAAAAATCACCGCATACTAGGTATTTACACTTTCAACATCATTTTACTATGTTAGGTAATCTTGATGCTACACACGAGACACAAGTAAGTCTGTTATTGGAAGAGTTTTGGAATGCGTAACTCAGCCGATGTCCGAAACGCGAAATTTGTTTCTAATCATGCATGAACAATGGATGACAACAAACCTTGCTCAAACGACACAATTCTAAGTGGAGGGGAAGACCAAACGACTCTGTGCATTTTTTGACACTACTGGATGCGACTTTGCCATACTAGGCCAGTACACGAACAATAGTTTGCTCATGCTCATTGCTCATCCTTGTACATGAACAAAACACTGAAGATTGTATTTGCACTAATCAAGTAGCACTCATCACAATCAGAGAATGAATAATGGTTCTGATAGAACTTATCCGATATCTACCGTAGACACCGTAGACAACTCTCATCAGCGCGACAGTGGAGATGAAACAGAAAGTAAAGTTACTCGGTAATGTAGAAATATGGTGCTACAAGCCCTTTAAGTAGCCTACGTTATATTTGATAGGCTCAAAATTTAACCCGAATCCAAGAAAATGCAAGCAATGCTCAATTCTGTCGCTGCTTAATATGTGGAACTCTTTTATAATGTCCGAACCTACACCAAGCATGAACTAGTAGTTAATTCCGTTTAGACACAGCTAAGGGTTGCATTTAAAACAAAAATATATTTAAAACAAACATGTTAAAAACAAAGCCCTATTTTAAAACATGTTTTTATTGTTTTTTGTAGCCATGACGTCACGAGTATCCAACTATGACGTCATAGTGGATTGATATTAACAATTAAAAATATAGGGTAACATTTATTACATTATTATGGTCATTGTGCTGCGTCGCTGCGATTGTTCAGAACAATGCGGATTTTCAGACTTTGAGGTGTATTTCAAGAGAGTTCCATTGCCCTGATTGGATTTTAATGTATATTTTCGGAATCAGTGCGGCAGTAGCTTGCAAATAAGATCAACTTCATTGAATTTAAGCGCGCGGGTCGTCCGCTATATGGGATTAGTAATTTTGTTACGTTCAGATTGCTGAGCAGTTAATTCCTCCAAGCAAGCAAGCGTGACGACGGAGGTTGCGCATCTATCCATCGGTTAGTTATCTATAGCAGTGGTTCTCAACCTTTTTCACCTAGCGGACGGGTAAAATTTCAAAAGATACTTGGCGGACCGGTGGATCTTAAAAAATTGAAATCAACCCCAAATGTATGTAATGGATGCAACTGTTTTCTGCAAGTGTCGTACTAGAGCAGGGATGCCAACCGTTTTGCTATTCACGGCCGCAATTCAATAACTTATAATTGTCTACGACCGCATTCCAGGACACTGGTAATGATGAACTAGCAGGTCGTGAAACACCCATGTTAAACTGTCCAGTCCATGTCTACTCATTCATATCGTCTTACTGTACGCACTGAAATCGCTACATAGTGGTCATGTTATGAATAAATAACTATTGGAATCGGATATGGTCGTGCGAGTCGCGAATTTTTTTTCCGATTCACGAATGAATTTCGTCATTAATATTCGTAGTTTCACATATTACTATCAAATAGTTATCCATTCTCAGACGATAGGGTCAGATTCATCGGTAGAGTTGATGTAAGGAGTGTTTTCGAACATTTAGGGCGAGTTATAAATGATGATGTATCTTCGTGTTGTTATTTCTTGACCCCCCATCTGGATTGTCGATTTAGTGAAGTGGTTCTCAAACTTTTGTAGACACGTCTCCCTTTGTGGTAGTGAAAAATTTCGCGCCCGCTGATCGTCATATCCCAAAATATAACCAGAATGCTGGTAATTCCAACGGATAGCTTTGATAGCATGGAAGGCAATGACTATTGATGAGAGAATTTTGAAATTTAAAATTCGAACTAAACGCAAAGCAATACCATGAAAAGAAGGTCAATTGAGCGAAGCGCGCAATACTTATTCAATTGACCGCACTTTCGCGCCATGCTTCGGATGCTTCCACACCACCTAGTTCAAGAACAACGGGTAGCCTATAGTGTAAAGATAGTGAAATCTCTCAAACGTACTACAGTGGTTCTCAACCGCCAGTCCGCGGACCGGTGCCGGTCCGTGACGACTTTTCTACCGGTCCGCGAGGTATATTAGGATTTTGTACCTCAATTTCAATATGAAAGATGTTGAAGGCTAGTCCATTGGTAGAATGAAAAAAACGTCAAATTTTAAACTGATGCAGAATTTCGTGAGGTAGTCTTAGATTAGTGCCGGAACCGTGTTCAATTTGACTTGAGGTTCAAGTTGTTTCCGGTGCGACTCGCTAAGTACGAGCTGACTCGCTAAACCGTTCAATTCGTACGATCATTCATTTTCGATTCATTAATTTTGTGGATGGCTACTGGCCATAGGTATCGCTGTTGCCAGGTGTTTTCGTGCGGCGCATTGTTCTCGTAGTAGGCTGACTGGTCCTACTCTAAAAGCTTCATATCTTGATATTGTCGAAGAGATGCATATTATTCGAGTTGGCTCGGTCAGGGTGGGTGGTTCCAGTTTATAAAAAAGGGGACAAAAGTGATATGTCTAACTATAGGCCTATATCCATCTTATCTTGCATGGCTATAGTGTTTGAGAAGCTCATCCATACACGTCTAAATAAGTACTTTGAACCTCTACTGTACCCTAACCAATTTGGCTTTCGTACCAACTGCAATACTACCCAAGCAGTACTCAACCTTCTTCTTCAATATTATTCAACAATATCTAAAAATGAAATTGGCTGTAGTATTTTTCTGGACCTTCAAAAAGCTTTTGACACAGTAAACCACAGTCTTTTACTCGATAAACTATTTCGATATGGGGTGAGAGGCTCCCAGCACAATCTAATAAAATCTTATCTATCAAACCGCATGCAATATGTTGATGATCTATCTTCTGTCAAGTCTGCTTCATCGTTAGTTACCTGTGGCATCCCACAAGGATCGGTCCTTGGACCGTTACTGTTCAATATATACTTGAACGACTTGATCGCATGCTCTCCTTTTCACTCGACACTTTTTGCGGATGACACATGCTTGTATGTCTCGGCTTCCTCTCTTCCAATCTTGCAAGAATTAGTTCACACCCAAATGCATCGAATAAGTTCCTGGATGAATGCGAACAAGCTACTCATAAATCCGTCTAAAACACAAATTCTAATCATTAACCAAAAGCCTAGTCCTGTTACATTCTTCTCTCCATTTTCGAATCTGAATAATACAAATGTGAACCCCATCTCCTGTGTGAAGTACCTTGGAATTCACATTGACGATAATTTATCATGGAAATCCCATATCGATAAAATTACTACTAAACTTTCCAGGGTTGTAGGGATTTTTTCTCGTCTAAGACACAGTCTCCCAAGACCTGTGCTTAGAAATTTATATTTCTCACTCTTTCATAGTCAACTCAGTTATGGCATAGTCTTCTGGGGACTTAGCTGCAAAACGTACTATTCGAAAATCGAAGTACTTCAAAATTCGGCAATTAAATACATCAGTGGTATGAAAGAACGGGAACGACTCTCCCCCAAATATAAATCCCTGAACATCTTGAAAGTAAAGGACCTTTGCACTTTAGAGGTTGCTAAATTGATGTATAAGTATGATCGAGGTGATCTCCCAAGTTTGTTTAGTGATATGTTCACGCCATCTAGTGTCGTACATACACACCGTACTCGGTCTTCGACTTCAAAAAAATTATTTGTATCTCGTGTGACGAATAGTAAGTGCCGCAGATCAATCATATATCATGGACCAAAAATATGGAATGACATTCCTTTAGCCCTGAGGGAAATGTCTTTTTCAGCCTTTTGTCGCGAATTTAAATCTCATTTACTCTTGTCATATTGAAGTTAGTTAGATTTGCATTGTAATTGCCGTTTATTGGATTTGATAATCATACGTTGCCAAATTGTTTCTTTTTTAGAATTTGAACTGACAACTCTGTACATTTATCCATCTTCTATTTATTTGTTGTTTTCATTGCATTTCATTCTTTAGTTTACTTCTTAATTATTGTTGCCTGTTACTCTGTTGTTGTTCCAACTTACCACTGTTCTACCTGTTTTTAATTTATTCTTGACGCGAGACTCTATTAAAAGACGATTTTTGTACTCCATCGCTGTAGCTGACTAGATGGTCCCTAAGGAACCGTATCGCTGCAACATGTATTTTGTTTTTGAATGTANTTTTTTGCTCAATAAAAACTGTCTCTCTCTCTCTCTCAATACTCGAAAGGTGATAACGAATGGCGAGTTATTAGGTATATTTACTATAATAAGGCGACCGTGATCGTGGGCAAGTGAAATACAAGGTTCCTTGAACAGAACCTGGGGAATATGATAAAACTATTTGCAATCAGATACTGTCTAATCTGCTTAATTTGGCAGCGGATAACCCTGTCAACTGCTGTATTTCGGCCAAAATGCTCCAGAACGGGACAAAAGTAAAAGTTGCACGTATAAAACTTCTGCTAATGCGGACAATCTTCCCCTTAATTCGGTCACGTGCTCACGATTCCATTCGTTGAGTTGTGGCCCAATAAACAGTACTATATTGTGATTATAGCGAATCAATGACGACCCATGCACTAACAATCGACAATGAACGCATACAATGCCGCGCGAGCTTCATATCCTCATTTAATTGGGTGCAATTGCGTCTTGTAGAACAGATTGACACAGAAAAGATTAGCAGGAGAGGTAAAATTTCTCATTAATGTAATCGAAGAAAAAAGTGAGACTCTTCCTTGACAGTTCAGCAGTTTTTACACTGATTTGGAGTGTAGCAAATCTCGACTCGACTCGGCTGGCTAGTTACTTTGACCGGTACCGGTATAGACTCCACGAAGTGCATTTTTCCTCTTTGTATACTGACGAATGAGATATATATATAGTGCAGACTATAATAGAGTGATCATGTCTGCTCAGTCAGGTCAATGTGTCGTTCAACTCTAAAAACCGGAAGTTACTCAGCGGGAGCCTCTGGGGCGCACGAATTACATACAGTTCTGGGGAAATGAAACGGAAGACGATAATTATTAATGACAACAATCGAATCCGGACTAAAATATGATCAGGCGAAGCAATTATGCGTCTCTTACCGGATGTTGACACGCGGGAAAACTTTCCTGGAATGAAAAGACGGCGCATATTATAAAGAGTATTGGTCCCTAAACTATCCTACTTTCTTCCGCTTCGGACTACTCGTAGAGATTAGCACGTGATATCGTGCATTCGCATTGAAAGTGGGATTACCTGCTCACCGTTCTCATGAACAAACGTAACTGCCGATAGGTAGATCTAGTGTGAGTTTGACATTGACAGCATACAGATGAAATATAGCTAGTCCCTATATACTTGATGGAAACTATACCATGTCTTTTGAGTTAGCAAATGCGACGTAACGATACAGTCTGGACCTACTATATTAATTATTGTAGGCCCCGATACAGCCTTTTATTATGAAGTCCAATAGAAGACTGCTCTGCGATACATTTTGTCAGAGTTCTTTGGGAAATAGAGGGCTACTTTGCCTACAAACTATATATGTCCTTGAACGTGGCGGATATTGATCGATACACGACTTAAGCTCGTTCTATGTTCGTGCATCTCAAATCAGCTTTCGCTAACAGACACGTATAGTAGCAAGTGCATTATGCTTATATGTTTTATTGTACAGCTGGACGTGGAATGCGGGCTGTTACGCAGAGTTGGGCGGCTAGAAAATGTCTGGTTTACTCAAATTTGACTAGAACTAAAATTAGAGCCAGACAGGTTAGATTAGAATTAGAATTATAACTATACAGTTTTGTTTCCTAAATTAGATTAGAATTAGAATTATATAAGTCGCAAAAGAAATACAATGTCGTCAAGATCAGTTCATATCAAATCGGATTTCATTGTCATAAACACGAGAATGGTAAATGTCTGTGCAGCAAGCTTGCCTCGTTTTTACAAAGCTATTTCAGTGTAGTTGACTCATTTCCGACAAATCAGTGTCATATTAATTTTTCATTAATTAGCAATCTCATTATCTAAACTCTATTACAGGCCTTTATCATAAAATGTATACCAGTGAAATATGCATAACTTTTTCTTCAGACATGCCTGGAACACGATCTTTGGTCATAACGAAGTGTCGAAATTTGCCACCGCAAATACTATTATTTCAAAAAATGGTCGAAATTTCAATTTAAGATTGCACAGCTTCTGGTCGCAATTGACCCAAATTTGGTGTGCAGCGTTTTTAGGCAGCCCGACAACTTTATCACTAAGCAAGCGATATTTGGAAAAAAGGATATTTTAGAACAACCCTACTCTACAGTTCTCAAGTAGGAATTTCAGGAAAAGCAGAAATTAGATTAAAATTAAAATTAGAGCACAGCAGCAATTCATAAATTAGACTAGAATTAAATTACCGGCATTTCGCTTTACTTAGTCTTATTCTACAACTAAAATTTTCTAGTTTTCCAAGTCGACTGTCAATTCAAGCGATATCTGGTAGTATTGTAACGTTATATACGTTATATACTGTGGTTGCGGATGAGATAGTCGTCGTAGCTCACTCAGTGGTTAGAGCGCTAGTCTCGCAATTTGCCATCAATCACACTGAAATCCAGCCACTATGGTGAGCTCGGTCGATCCCAGTAGCATCTCCAAGCCCAGCAAATGCCGGTCAGGGTAGCGGCAGGAAGAGCATCCGTTGTAAAACTTCAGCCAAACTATTATGGGACCACTGCTCCGTTGTAGCAATCCCCACACGGGAAAGGCCTAATGGCAGACAGGAACATGATGGTCATTGGTCATGGTCAAGTCATGCTACGCTATACAATGCAGTTCCGAAGATATTTGTTGGCATTAGCACTCCGTCAATCGTTTGTATATATTAATAAGGTCCAGTCTGTAACACAGTTTGTTTGAATTCGGACGAATGGCAACTACGTGCAATGAATATCACTTGGCAATGAGTCAATTTATTTACCATGGGATAAAGTGTAGCTCGATGAATTTAATTTGGTCCTTCGATGATACGACCTCATTGGTATGTCGATATCCCATTTTCTGCAAGAGAATATAGTAATTTAGTCTAGTAACGGGACGAGTTTCAGTTTATACAACATCTGACAAGAAGAAAGACAGTCTGCTGTGGATGGCATCATGGTCTTGGTACGCTATCGGAAACCATAAGTGGAGAGCCCTGAGCCCGTAATTAGACATCCTTCATGGACCATGAGTCCACGACCAATGTGGCAAATGTAATCAATTCGATATTGTTACATGACTCTATGTATGCTGGTATATTCTGGGACGTTGTGCTGGTCTTGAATTGAATGTTGGTGTTTGATAAGTCATTCAGCTATTTTTAGATTGACCTAGGTGAAGAATATTCAACTCATCCGAAGTAATATTTCCCACTTAAATCTGTACCACTAATTAGTGAAGACTGCATGCATCAGGGTCGCGGGACCAATTGGTTTCAGTTCTTTCCAATAGATGCTGCGCGATTTTCATAATGCCCAACCCAACTTTTGCGAAAAAAGACGACATGACACTCTCAGACCCATTTAACAATTCGAAAAAAGATCTATTGCGTTCCATACACATGGTCATGTCACACTGCAACGACACCACGTACGTCGTATATACAATGTGATAGAGAGCAATCAATCTTCGCCTTACGTCGACAATTCGAGAGATCTCGGCCGGAGCGAAGTGCTTATACAGCCGCTGCTTTGATATGATTGGGTCGTAGTACAGTGCTTTGCGTCCTCAACGATAACCATGACAGCCTGCATAAGCAACGGTACCGCGATGCTATTGCGCTGTAACAGGGTGGTATTTTACTGCAGCAGACAGAGAAGATATTCTTAACTATCTGTGTTTCAAACAACTTGATGTGTAAAAGGCACTAAATGTAGTGATAACATTCAAGGATTGCATTAATCCTTGGCAATTACGGAGAATACAGTTCGCATTCTTACTTCAGAGTTAAAGCATATAACGCGGATGCACATCGAGAAACCGGACTTGGCCTGCATTAATGGACGGAATATATAGTGTTTGACTGCATCCGTTGCAATGGCGACACCGACGACAGCGCCGGGATTCGTTACCCATACGCTCATTCCCGTCACCACGACGGGTTGGTATACAATAAATGGCACTCACCACATGAACGGATTAACTAATTTTAGTCACACGGAGACTACCACAGTAAATTACTGGCCAGAATTTGGAAAACTTCAGGTAAGCATTTGCAGAATGGGATAGTTTGAGATTTTCACGTTCGTCTTAGTTATTATAGATAATTCTGATCTATATCATTTCTTCTCAGTTTGTATCATAAGATTTTCTCCACTATCCATGCATTGCAGATTTATTGACATTTTGATGACGAGTTATAGTGTAAATTGATGCATGACCGAATGCAAGGATTTTCAACCCGTGGGTCACGGTCAACCAGTGTGTCATTATAGTTAAATTATGTTAATGTGAGCGCATAAGAGTTCGACCTAATCAATACTAGTCAGTCCTCAAGTTTACCGGACCGCGACCTGACATATCGATCTCGCCTTCCGACGCATGCCACCTCTTTTTGTCGCCTGTCCTTTTACATAATCTTCTTTTACCTTTTATTCAGTGTGCATGCCTCTTTTTTTCATCACCTAGGCCAGGTGGGTGTCTGATTTCGAAGATTACTCCTTGTTGTTCCGACACCTTCCTATCTTTCATTGTATCGCGGTCTTTTGGTGCATTGAAATGATGAAATTGTTAGCAATATATTGAATTGAATTGAATTGAAAAGCATTTATGACATCATTTCCCTTGCAGCACCGAATCTGCTGTATACCTTGTCATTCGTGACATCTGTGGTCATGAACTCACCCACGTTGTTACCTAGTAACCATCATGAGAGTGACTCTTACTGGTCTGGAAGTCGTGCCGTGCAGTGCCGTCCTGTTGCTTGAGGCGGATTTATGTTGCGGCATTCGTCTATTGCAGTTTGCGTGCGAAGCTCCATAATACAGCATTCCCTCTCCAAACACCGGGCCTTTAGACAGTACTTAACTGTTTATGGTGATTGCTATTTTGCGTTGATACTCGTATGACAATACGCGATTTTTATGGGTAACCTGTGAATTATATGCACGAATAACTGGACATAATTATCATATCTGCTAGCCTGGAATATGTTATTTTTTGGAATAATGATTAATTTGGTGTTTGTTGTTTCATTGATCATTACTGGGCAGCGCCAATTTTCGTAATTTAGCGGGCCATGAGCCTAAAAAGGTTGCAATTCCTGCGCCTAATGTTTAGTCCAGGGGTTCCCAATCGCGGTACTCCCTGTAAAGCTCAGAGGGGGAGGAAATGGGGTTCCCGTCAACATTCAAATTCTCAGTGGTAACTGGGATGTTGGTGACTTAACGTAGGTCCTTACTGGTGATGGCGTCGTGAGTGACTTGGTTGAAAGTGACGACCTTATTTTTAGTAACCACCGCCAGAATTTGGGGCTCTAAACTGCGCAGTGCACACTGCACAGTGACAGGACAGGGGTTCGCAGTCTTTTTTATTTCGTTCACCCTTAGCGTATTTTGAAACCCTTGTTTTCCCCTCCATACGACAAAAGGCATATGAACAAGGTGTCAATTGTTTCCGGTGTTCACCTATAGTTCTCACGGATTATTAATCATATAGCATAAGCATTAATATATATAACTATAGCATTTAACAAAATATCAAAATGAAACATCAATACGTATCAGACATATTCAACCATCAGCTTTTTCGTATACGTTTATTAGCTTATATCCTTTCCCAAAGGACATTCATCTTGGCAAGTTCAATTCGTGAAATACGTAACAGCGTAACCGGGATACCATAAAGCAATTTTAAAATTAATTGCAGAAAAGTTTATTTGTACTTCTTGAATGGATTGCTACTTTGTTTATTATTACGTACACGTAACAGTGGATTGCCAGTAACGAGCAATATTGCGGCGTTTGTTCACATTCACAGTAAGCGTGACGCGATGGTACTACAGCATTGTGGGCATGTAGTAGGCCTAATTATGTACATATGGCATACACTAGGGATGGTTTGAACATGAGGTTCACGTTCGTGTTCTGTGTGTGAACCTCGGAAATTTAGAG
>ATSW01014523.1:0-10990 GCA_000444245.1 Botryllus schlosseri | reverse complement strand
TCGGAATAGTGTATGTTGTGAGTGAATCATTACCAGCTATAAACGGAAAATATTGCCGAAGACTTTCGCAGAAATAGTCGAAAGATAGCTTGCAGTTCTCTTCGTCAGATCCATCCGAACAGTCGCGAAAACCTGTAGTAATGAATCATTTGTTTGTCACAATGCCACGCTTATTCCTATTCCGCGATTGACCTCCATCCCATATCAGGCAATAGTTAACTCAATCTTTCAATTTTTCTCAACACCTTACTGGGGGATACATACAATATAAAACGAGATCTTTTTGGGTAGTATGATTTTCACACATTGATTCCCAACTCAGCATGGTACGGGCGTGAATTCCTTATTCCCCGGTTTGACGCGTCGCCATAAGTTTTTGAGTGCACCAAACGAGCACATACCGTTGCATAACCGTGTCTTTTTAATTTTCTGTTTCCCATCGGAGCAGAGCACGTTCTGGTCATTTTCTAGGCAGTACTGCTCATCAATGCCGTTCATGCAGTCCATCCTGAAGTTATCGCATGTAAGCGGCGGATTTCACAATGCTATATGAAAGCAATTCATCACCAATGGATGTATAATTCCTTATAAGGCGCCTATGACATTAGTGACCATCAAAAGAGCGCCTTCAAGTATACGAATCCGTTCATGCATAAAATATAAGCACAGTCTACGAACGCTAGATATACCTGCTGTCGCATACAGAGGTAGACTTCAGGCAGATTGTCGCATTCGTGTCATCTTTGCATTGAACTTGACCTTGGCATGCGCAATCATCACCTTGACGTATGAAAGAAAACGTGGGGCATGTGTCGTAAAACAGCGCAATTCACAAACACGAATATGCAAGATTTACAATATTGATATATATACTACCCAAATGCCATTAACAATCCCATATTTAGTGTAACTGAGTGTCATTATTATTAGTAGCCGGAATCAGTACANAGTATACCGATGTCTTTTTTTTNCGTTTGGCATCGGTTNATCAAATACTAGTCAGCTAGAAATCTGTGCATATCTAACTGCATTGAATTGGTTAGTCGATACATTGACGAGTTTCCCCTCCGACGTACATTCATTTCGGAACAAAGGCGGAGTAGCGTAACTGAGAAAATTCTTNGAAAGCGCAATTTCCGTCATCCCCGACTCTTCAACGTATGTTGGATTATCATTAACGTGCATGTCGCCGACGCATATATGCATATTGCATATGCATCGCATATGGTGTAATGAACGTTTCTGCTACAGCGCAAGCATTCGTGTTCGTGCAGGGGTTATGTTATAAACCAGTGGTTCCCAANCTTTTATCCTAATTCCNCACTTCNGAATTATTCCGAGCCTTCATTCCCACCTACAATCTCTATATCCATATCCACCCTTTAAAAAGCGACCTCCAATAACATTTTGCAAGAATTTGCTNAGTAAGTAGTATNCCTACGTGCTATTGGAGATTGTTAAGATCCCCGGAATTGATCAGCACNCAATAAAATCAACACAACAGTAGGGTCACCACTCACCATACNTCCTCTTTTTTCAGGTTTTTGAAAATGTCCTCCGAGGACGCCTAAATGTCCTCNTTTTNGGACATTCGTCCTCCTTTACAGCTTTTAGGNNTANGATAGAGGGTAGANTCGAGTGAAAATGGGCATAAATGACTCTAAATAGGAAATTCGTGGTTCTAACGAAAGTGACGACCTTATTNACCATTTTTTCTGAAATATAGTCCAGTATTCCAAGTCTGACAATTTTGAAAAAGTNTCCTTCTTTCCCGATTCCAAAATTTGGTAACCCTCAGTGAACTGGTAACCGTAAACGCACCTCCGTAAATATATATNTATCTACCCCGCCGCACAGCAAACAGAAAAACAGGAGGGGTTTGAAAATTTTCCAAATGTTGCGGGGTAGCATCAATTTACATACGTAAATGCCGAATAATACATGGGTCAGGTAAACTTCCTGATGTCGACGAACTCATGCGTGCGATATATATATAAGCTGCCCTAAACTACACTTTCGCACTCTACTAAAAGAACTTGAAATAGCATAAATATGTAATTTCATTTGTAACGAGTCTGGATGTGCTATCAATTATTGAGTCCACGATCTCCGTTGAATACATGTTCAGCAATATGAGATAAAACTACGACCGCCACGCGCTACAAGGTAATCCAGTAAAGAATCTTACCAAGACAAACGGCTGCGCATATGGCCGGCATCTCGTGATTCTTTTTCTGAGAACAGATGCATTCGTCGGATAAATCCTGGCAATCAATGATTCCGTCGCAAAGTTGCTTCCCGGGGATGATAAGAGAACCGTCGAGGCAGCGAAAGCAAGCCTCGTTTGAGTATGCTAGAAGTAAAGAAAGTCGAAGTACCTCTTTAGCTATTGTAAACGAGCAATATTAATGTCGACTTTCCGCTGAATTGAAAAGTTTTAGCTGTTTAATTACTCTTATCCCTGTCACCTGCCGCGAACTAATATCACTGTTGGCGTGTGATGGCGTGTTCTTTCATAATTGGAAGTTCAGGGCACGATGTGTAATTGTGGAGAATGAATACGGAAGTAATAGTTATGATTATGGATTTCANCAGTTTGGTTACAATGCCAGCAATACAGTCGGTTTAATTTACCCNGAGCTGGTAGTACCTTNAATTAATATTTTATTTGCGTAAAGACTCACATTCACTGAGGAAAGTTCNATTAGAGCCGCCANGGTTGAACGAACAAAAGCATTCGTCGATTCCATGNTCGCAATCTGAATCCCCATCGCATATGTTCTGAGGCGGGAGGACACAGTGACGGGTTTCGTGCCTTTTGGAAACTGGACATTGGAATCCGACATTCGAAGATCTATTGAATATTACACGCGTTTAACAGCATAACTCTACAAATAAATTCTACTGAATTGCTGATGTTTGCAAATCCATCACGAAAATCCTGCACTGGAATCGGGAAATATGACNAAGACCTTTGNCNANTGGTTAGAAGATAGCCGAATCCGCTNCTGCAACANCAACGGGTTATGGACGGATGCATGTTACATNGCCTACCTGTTGTACATTTTTTCATCAGTACCATTCTGGCAATCGGGATATCCATCGCAGAACTGAATTTTAAGGANGCATTCATTGGCGTCACATTGGAAACTNTGTCGACATCCACATTCATCTCGACCTGTTGCGCCCATNGTAAAATANACAAGTGACNGANATGTGNCAGCCTTTCTTTAGTCTACATAAATTCCGGCATCACTTTTAAACACAAGGTAATATTTATCTCCTCACCTCCAACGCAATCCAATTCATGGTCACATTTGTACCGATCCGGNAGATGACAAAACTTCCCTGTTAGCCNTCCGGAGTAACTGCGAAATTGACATNTCATACCACGAGACGCATTCGCATCATTGAACTCAATCTCATCGCTGCCATCTCTAACCTCAAAAATAAAACCTAGTTGGCAATAGCTTTTGCATATCGTAGTAACTGTTCACGTTGACATAAGTTTTTTAAGTGCAATGTAGACTCAAGTTCTACTGCGAACCGATTGTGCGATTGTTCAATACAATTCACCTGTATCATTTTAGTCCAGGGGTGGGCAAACTACGGCCCGCGGGCCGCATGCGGCCCGCAACACCGTTTTGTGTGGCACGCGAAAGCCTCAAGAGAAGTTGTAAAAAAGTTGAGAAAATGCGTACAAAAATCAAGTTTATGTAGGTACTTGATGTAACTTTTTCGCGCGTTAAGGTGAAACAGGGACTAAAAAGACACCCAATTTAGATGATAAGTAGGGGCAAACAGCGTATATCAGAAGTTCGGTTTATCACTTTTGGGTAGGGCAAGACCAACGTTTTTTTTGGAGGGGGTGGTGACGAAGTGCTGTTACGGTCCTGATTCTTACTATAGTATTTTTTTTATTCCATCGATGGCGCGATAGCCCGATCTCGGGGCCCATGTGGGTGGGTGGGTATGGGTTATTATGGCGCTCAGCAACTAGGGCTTTGTGCGCCAGGCCTGAGTGGGAGGGTTGATTGGGAGTTATATTCCCCTTCCGGTCAATATCACATAATCTATTATTGGATGTACCATCATAGGATTGTTCAGTAGTACGTGAAGGTCCGTTGGAAGTTGTTGTAGATTACACCTACCGAGTAGGTAACCTCTTTGTGATCGGTAACGCGTGCATGTAAATATGAAGTGTTCTAACGTTTCGGGCACGTGGCATCGTTCACAGAGACCACTGTCATGCTGGCCAATTCGGTGCAGGTGTGCATTTAGTCGACAGTGACCTGTTTGAAGCCGAATAAGGATAGAGTTTTCACGCTGAGTCAGTTCGTGTAGCTGGGAGGTTGCACCGACCAAATTCACCAGGCGAACATATCTGGAGCTTGATTCCTGATCCCGTATCTCCTTTTTCCATTTTGTGCGACAGAAGTCTGATATCATGGATTTGCATTCGCTAAGCGTCAGCGAAATCTCTTCCATCCCATTGTTGACAATGTTCGCTGCAGCTTTAGCAAGCCTATCCGCCACTTCGTTGTTTACTATTCCTTTGTGAGCCGGGATCCATATAATTGTTGTGCGGCTGCCGCTTGACGAGAGGCGAGCAATACACTGGATGATGTCATCGATAACCATGTTGCCTTCGTTGAGTCTTTGTTCGATGGCTTTGGTCGCACTTTGACTGTCTGTAAAAATGGCAATATTTGAGTTTGATGGGCAGTTATTGCATACCCACAACAGGCTTTCCTTGATGGCGATAAGCTCTGCAGAGTACACACTTTTTAAACTACTCAAGGAAAGATTGAAAGAGACACCAAGAGTTGGGATGTAGTAACTGGCACCGCATCCCTGGTCAGTTTTTGAACCGTCAGTATATATAGCCAAATGATGATTGTAGCGGGTAGACATATACTCCTCGCACTCAATTCTGATCGCATCGGGGTGTTCAATGTTCAAGGTCTTAGAGCCAAGACTTAGGTCTACTGAAATTTTCAAAGGAATCCATGGGGGCACAGAAGCGGGTTGAATTCGGGTGAGTTTTATGTTTCTGAGCGGGTCTATATTAGATATCATATTGAAAGTCTTGAAATTTTCCGAGTCTGGAAAAATTTCGTGCCAGGAGTGTTGTGTTACCGATAAGCAATGGTGTCTAGGTTGGCACAATATTGTGCACCGGTATGCGGCGCATGCTTGCAGGTGCCGGAGATGTATCGGTAATTCGTTACAAAAAGTCTGTAGCGCGATCGTTGGGGTGCTAATCATTGCCCCACTACAGAGCCTTAGGGCAGAGTTTTGTATCTTCTGTATGGTTTGACTGACATACTTCGGTGCTATAAAATATGCTTCGAATCCATATTCCATTATGGAGCGAATAATGGCTCTATAAAGTAATATCATGCATGACGTAGACGCACCCCAGGATGTGCCTCGCAGACACCGTAGAATATTCAGGCGCTTGCTACATTTTTCAGCTACTTGACGGGAGTGTTGCCGATAGGTAAGTCTAGAATCAAACGTGATGCCAAGATACCGGAATTCTCTTTCGAACGGGATCCGCGACCCATCGAGAGATAGCTCAAAATTTGCGGGCTTGCGCCGTCTCGTGAATAGCATGGCAGCCGATTTGCTCAAGTTTATTTTCAATCCCCACTTTTTACACCAATTAGCAACCTTATTCAAGGAGTGCTGTATATTTTGCTGGAGGTCCAACGCATTCAAGTTTGAATCGTAAATACATATATCGTCTGCGTATAGGTTGACATGACAAGTGGCTTCTACGGGTAAGTCATTCATCATAATTGCAAACAAAACTGGGCTTAAAATACTTCCTTGTGGTGTGCCATTTGTCGTATGGAAAGTATCAGACAGCTGACCTAAATTTCTGACTTGAAATGAGCGATGTTTAAGGAAGGAGTTCAACCAACGTAACGAACTACCGCGAATACCAAGACTATGGAGTTTATACACTATTGCTCCCTGCCATACCCTGTCATAGGCTTTTTCCAAATCTAAAAATACCGCTAGGGTATATCTCTTGTTCGAAACGGCCTTATAAACTTCATCATGTAAAGAGATAATGCAGTCTCTGGTCGATCTGCGGGGTCGAAAGCCGCACTGGGCAGGGTGCAGGAGGTTGTTAGTTTCCAGCCACCACCATAACCGATTGCATATCAAGCGTTCCATAATTTTGCACATATCGCTTGTAAGTGAGATAGGTCTATACGAGGCTGCTTCGGTCGCTATTTTGCCTTTTTTTAGTATCGGGACCACTAAGGAGTGCTTCCATGATGGTGGACACTCTCCATCAGACCAAATGTTGTTCAGTGCTTGCAACAGTATACGCATGCACGGTGGAGAAAGATGCTTTATCATTGCGTGACAGATTTTATCACTTCCGGGTGCAGCACCCTTTCGCTGACGCACAACCCTCATTAGTTCCTCCATTGAGAAGGGCGAATTAAATTCATTGTTATGCGTAGTTTCTTGTAGAATCGATGGTAGATTCTCAGATTCGAACGTTGCTCGTCTGGTCTTAAACGACTCTTCCAAATGTCGATTTCCACTAACTGAGGCAAAGTGACTAGCGAGCTCGTTAGCTATTTGTTTCCTGTCAGTAGCTACATCACGACCGCATTTGAGTGAGTTGATGTTGTTCCAAGTCCGATTTCCTGACATCGCTCGAATAACGTGCCAGATCTTTGATACACTAGCGGTTCGATCGAGTGAGCTGCAAAACGACTGCCAATAGTTTCTTTTGGCGATTTGGATGGTCTTTCTAGTGGCGGCGCGGCGACGTTTGAAGTTTACGACATCGTGAATATCGAATGTACGCTTCATTTTAAGGAACGCTGCCCGTTTTAGCCTGACTGCTTTACAGCACTCCGAGTTCCACCAGGGAACGCTTGGTTTTCTAAAGGGTTTGGTTAGCGGGATGCTAGCGTTTGCTGCTGCTATTATGGATCGCGAAAGTGCTTCAATCGAAGTTGGGGGCTCTTCTCTTTCGGAGATCAACATTTGTTCACACATTTGACTGAAATTGTCCCAATTTGCTTTCTTCAGCGACCAAGACCTGTGGAAATCATCTGCAACGCTGATCGCGTGATCAAGATGACTCAAGATCACGTAATGGTCGCTGCCAAATAGATTTTCCGTGACTTCGGTAGTTACTTTCGCCGCCAGGCATTTTGAGGTCATGACTAGATCCAATACTGAGGTGCGACCCGGGTTCGGAAGAGATAGGTCTATTCTAGTTGGCGACGTTGTGTTTAACACGACCATATCGTTGATATCGATGAAGTAATGGAGATGTCTTCCACACGTGTTCATAGAGTTGCTTCCCCAGAGAGGATGGTGGGCATTGAAATCCCCGACTAATATAAATTTGGAACCGAGGTAGTTGAAGCATCTATGCATCAACGAGCGAGAGATGTTCCTATTCGGAGGGATATAGACGTTCATGATTGTTAGACCTTGGATGTTGAGCGCTTGTGCCTCCATTGGGCTTATCTGTTCTATTGGTAATTCAACGTAAGGTATACCGTTTCTAATAAAAAAGCATATGCCACCGCCGTGTATGTTTCGATCTTTTCTTAACCCTATCTCCGCGGTCGGCCTCGAGTCCAAATTTTACCGCTCTCACGAAAAAGATCATAAAATCCGAACAGTGGGACTTGAACCAATACCCAAAATATCGTAGTAAGCAGGAAACAGCTGCCTAACCAACTGAGCTACTCGGATTGATCAGCTGGGAGAGCTGAAAGCGCTATGAGAAGCTGTGTTTCAGGTTTTGAAAAATTAGAAGAGAATTTTGTTACTGAATTTGCCACTACGTCATACATAGACGCTCTCGGGGTGAAATCATCGCCTGACTGATTTCACAGCAATATCACCTTTCTAAAATGTCCTGAGTGAGCTTCATACCGTAACACAGTCGAGTGTGAAGGCCGTTTATGTAACACGTGCTCAACGTCGCGCATCTTGCAAACGAGGCTCACACACGCGGCGCGCGTTGTTTTGATAGTCTGGCCGTCACAATATCATTGTATATAATCGGTAATTGACTATCAATCAGTTGTACGATTTATTGCTATGCGTTGAAATAAACCTTGCTCTTTGAACAACAACAGATAAATCCATGGTGGTTGAATTGACAGGTAGTGATAACCTGCAACTCCTCCATGCTTCCTCAGGCACAGCTATGCCGTCAATATGGTTTATTGTGTATCGCATGCGCATCGCGGCATATATATTCAAGTAAAACGATATATTTACGTTTGGCACAATACAATATATTTCAATCATAAGTGGAATACTGACAAACTACACTGCTCAAGGATAACATATATAAAACGGATGATTCAACTGTCTGTATGATGTTGGTATTACAGGCGCGAATACCGTACACTCGCGCCAACTTCCACACCCATGTCTGCAGTGGTTAGCACTGGCTTCGCGTAACTTATATACGATCAACCTTCGTGATACTGATCTTGTTGAAGTGTTATGGACTGCATCTAACTATGTGTGTGACATTCAACTGTGTAAGACAATCGTAAGTGAATGTATATGGCCTTATGTGCCAATGCTCATACGTGCGCGGCATTTTTCACGTAACAGAACATTGCTATATTTCTCACCAATTTGAAGCGTGTTCTATCCAACTAATTGCCGATATTATGGTTGAAATGAACTCTTGCGATCAACAGCTACTCTAAAACGACAACTGTGTCTGCTTACGACGTGTAGAACGGAAGATGTAAGGAATTATAAGATTAGCGTTCATTCAGGCGAACTGAGCTACACATTGTATTTTGCGGGAAACGTTTTTCTGTATTCAATCTGCATTTTGAACAGGTTATGCCATAAGGCAATGGTTTATATATAGCTGGTCGTATGCGTATCGACAATCGCTATTTCTAGACGATCATTGTAACCGTTTACGACCCCTACAACGCCAGATGTCGTTAATTGATTGAAGCGTGTTTGTGAAAAACTGTGCATGGATCCTATAGGATCCACCCGCGGCGAAAGGGTTAATAGGGTGTATCCGTGAATTTTCGGTGAATATTTTGTGATAAGATGCGTCTCCTGCAGGGCAATCAGATCTGGTTTCGCAGGCATGTCTAAAACATATTTTTTCAGCTCGTTCAATTTTCGGTAAATCCCGCGGCAGTTCCATTGCATGATTTTCAACTTTTCGAATTTTGGTGGGTAAAGTCTCGTTGCGTTAGGTCCATCCCGATTTCACGATGTGTTAGGTTCATGGGTGAAGTATTTTCTACTGCAGTCGTGATGGTGGTAACTGCTGAGTCAACTTCGTTCGCGTGTCGTTCAGCGACGGCATTGGAAGAGTTGAGTATGGAAACGCCTAGTTTTGATTTTGCAGACTGTGTTACGATTGCTTCGATGTCGATTTGTCTCTTTTCCGTCACACACATCAATGCGTTTTTTATAANTTCTCCAATAAATAGTAAGAAATCTGATGTGGCNATTGTGATTTGTTNTGGATTGCTGNTNGATTGTGAAGGAGTTGTCGTGACCTGNCTGTGTCCTAATTGGGACACGAAAGTGTTNCTGTCCGGCGNTACGTTAGCGNTGCGTGTCGGAATGTNCATTTNNGGATGAATATATGTCGGCGAAGGTGCCAAGACTGGGAANTCGTTATACGACCTTACATCAGGAGGTGNCGAGTTTTGCATGATCTGTTTTCTGGCTTCCCAATAATTGATTCCTTGATTAGCTGCTAGCGCGTTGATCTGACTTTCCTGTCTGTATCGCTTACAACCTCCATAGCCCGCAGAATGAGATTCACCACGGATGACTAGGTATATTAGTACAATCTTTGTAATTATGACGGTCTCTACATTTCGTACATCTGTAAGCACTTCGGCAAAATTTTGATCTGCGGCCGTACCGATTACAATTGAAACATCTTAAAGGCGGCGGGTTGTATGTCCTGGTACGAAAGAGCATGAACCCGATTTTGACCACGGTAGGAATGATTGTTGACGCGAAACAGATCAAAACGGATCGACTCGGTACTGTATCACCATTTGATTTGTATGAAAACCGACGAACAAATACAACATTTTGGTTAGAAAGTTCCTCTTTAATATCGTTATCGGATAAGTCTAGAGGTACATCAGTTATGACAGCACGTACTTCTGGGGTTTTCGTCTTGTACAATTCAGTTTTGACTTCTATTGGTTTTGACGCAGTGCCAAGGTTATGACAAGCCAAAAGTCTTGTCACCTGGTCGTAGTTGTTACATAATACGCTCAAATCTCCGGATGGAAGTATCCTGACCTCCTTATATGCACCACCTAGTACTTGATGAAGGCTTTTGTTGACAAGAATAGGATTATAAGAGCGAAGCTGTTTAGTCACACCTGTCACTATGACCGACTGACTTCCACCAACCGAATTACTAGATGCAGCCTCTTTAGAAGCAGGACCGGAGAGTCCGCACGCCAAATGTCCATGTCCATGTTCCTTTCCGGTGAACTCCAGACTAATCTACATTTTCATATCGGCTTACTATACGCACCTAAATCGAGAGTGCTCATGTTATGAATAGATAGCGGGACCGGTTATGATGGCACGAAGCGCGAAATTTTTAACAGATTCGCAGGTTAATTTCGTCATTAATATGAGTAGTTTTACATATTACTATCGAATATTATTCTTTTCTCTGCCCATGTGATCAGATTCACCGGTAGAGATAATATAAGGCAAGTTATAAATGATGAATGATGATGCATCTTCGGGTTGGCCAGTTTTTATTATTCATGGCTGTCCTGTCATATGGAATGCTATACCCTCTTCAATACGGGACCTCCCACACCACTCCTTCAAAAAGGAATTATTCAGTCACCTCATCTCCCATTACCAATGATCCGCTTGTCTCACACCAATTTTTTTAGTTTCTTCAGTATTTTATTTTTATGCTGAGCTGAATTGATTGATCCCAACCAATGCATCCAAA
>ATSW01014521.1:0-11863 GCA_000444245.1 Botryllus schlosseri | reverse complement strand
CNNACAAACCATACCTCGAGGAAAAATTATATGCCAGTGAAGAAATACCAATTTGAAATCTGGTGCGTCTTTCAGTTTAGTAGCCTACGTTTCGGCGGTTCTATATTTTTGTATATAGCAGACAGGAGGTCACGAAATAACATAATGTTAAGGAGTCATACCAACGGGCCCTACAGTTTCCAAGACACCTCACTCTGCTCTACCGGTAAATCTGATTACGTGAGCAGAGAGGACAAGAAATTGATATCAATATATATGCAATTCCCGATCATATTGACCGATTCAATCATGAATTATAGAAAATTTTCGCGCTTAGCGCGTTTAGGCGAGATAAGTAGACTGTTGATCAGGGGCGGGCAACTTCTCCCGTCGGCGGGCCGGATAAAGGAAAATTAGGTACTTGGCGGGCCGGATTGCTGGATCGATACATTATTCGCCCATTTATCCACATATACAAGGAATAAATCGTATTTAATGAATGTATTTCAACGATAGCAATGTCACTTCAAAGCCATTTCTCGCCGATAATGCCGAAGACAATGTGGATTTGAGAATAACATTGTCATACAGGCGCCGCCATGTCTGCTTCTCTCTGATCAATCAACACACGGTGCATTCCTTAATTAAGATTTCAAGGCGTTCGATAAGCCTGGTAGCTGTAACCCTTATTTACCAAGATCTCAATTCATTAGGGTTGAGTAGGTGACGAGATAGCGTCGTTGTTCAACAGTGTGACCTAATTAATCTCGATATTGAATTCTTGCGGGCCGCGTCCTCTACGAAATTTAAAAAGTGGCCTGCTACCCGTTTTGAGTTGGCGACCCCTGGCATAAGCGGTGCCTTACAAAAATCTTGAATTGTGCCGTGCTACAAGTCGGCTGTTACGGATTCAAAAATAAGAAATATCAGCCTGGTGTAAATGACCATTGTAGTCGACAATTATGATTACCACAGACGACATTAGGGTTGAGTGCATTGTAAATGCCGATAATGCAAGTCTTCTCGCTTCGACGAACTCACGCGTCAGCTCCACTCTCGCAACGCTGCGCATACACGTTATAATAACATACAGTCACTAAAATGTGACGTAGTAAGCAAGTCGTGGGGATCCCGGCAGACTGGGGCGGCGGGCCACATTATCATGTAAGACGGAAATCTATCCGCGGGCCGGATCCGGCCCGCAGGCCGTATGTTGCTCGCCCCTGCTGTAGATGATAGGTAGCAGTGAACAGTGTATAACCCGAGAGGGGTCTGGGGGGCGAAGCCCCCCACAAGTTCGATTTATCATGATGTGGGGGGGCAAGACCAACGTTTCTTGGGGGGGGCTGACGAAGTGCTGTTACGGCCCTGTCTCTATCCATGATATCAATGGCGAAGTTTCACCCTAGGTGTTGTATTTTTACGGGCAAGATGTTTATCTCTGTTGATATCTTTGGCAATGCAGTTTACTTTCCGGTGCACCGAGACATCATAATCTTGGCGCGTTCTGGAGCTAAATTTACGGTCAGCGCCGGAATGCTGCTGTCTGATATCCTCTTACCAGCAGGTTTTACATCCCTGGACGTTGGCGAGATAGCGTAGGGATATGATCTACAGCAGCAACATAATTGGTTGCAGGTTCGAGTCCGACCAAGGTCGACTCCAGAATTACTACTTAATAGAGGTGATCAAAGTAGTCACAATCACTACTTAAGTAGAAGTAACGGTAACGCCGGAATTTTTACTCAAGCAGAGGTAGGAGTGGAGGTTCACAAGTAAGTAGGTAAGTATAGGTAGGCTATTCTACGCCTACTTCCCCGAAAAATACTTAAAAATGTCAAGTAGCATTAAAAGC
This sequence comes from Botryllus schlosseri, assembly GCA_000444245.1. Lineage (NCBI taxonomy): Eukaryota > Metazoa > Chordata > Ascidiacea > Stolidobranchia > Styelidae > Botryllus > Botryllus schlosseri. Next base: position 10,029 of record ATSW01014521.1, on the reverse strand, counting down.
AGTGTAAAATCATAACCGCTCAGTAAGTAGAGTAGGCAAAATCGACTTCAAGTACTTCAAACAGCGGAAGTGCTTCGTTACTGACCACCTCTGCTACCCAAGTGTCGGAGGTTGATCTAGGCACCGCCTCGCCAACTCATCCGTGTAAGCGGTGTCTTATAAAAGTCTAGAAGTTGGCTGTGCTCCAAGACGGCAGTTACGGAATAAAATTGGCCTGGTGCAAAGACCATCGTAGTCGACAAACACAATGAATGCCACATACAAACAAACACTCCTTGAGTAAAGCACCACAACGGCCTCTACCGTAACTGAGAAAAAATCAAACCCATTTTTGTAACTGATGTTTTATTTTTCTTAAAAGGCTACTATCATTTTGTCCGAGGATGATTCTCAGAGTGAAAGCATCAATTCTCATTATGAGAATTCGCAAAGAAAATGTTCAGAGAAATCGCCCAATAATTTTCATACTTTATATTGATTTGTGAAATAATTTTGGTCCTTGAATAGGGTATAATTCCTCACCGCATTTCGCATCCACTACTTGGGTGCATCGTATACCCCCAAGGGGTCAACGTACCCCTGATAAGAACCAATATTTTTATAGTCCGATCCAAAACGCACATCATCTAATAATCGATCTTCGAAGTCTGGAAAATGGGTTATACTTTTAAACTAAGATACAGACTCGGAAATAACAATGCTATTGCCTTATTGGCAATGCGTCATCGTAATACGGAATCAAATTGATGCAGATTTTACATAGAGATATGCCAAGCAATGTAGCTGTCGTAAAACAGGCTCTAATAATTCGCCGTTAAGAGTTGCAGTGGAACATAGAGGCTACATCAACGAACGGTCATTCACAGAATTTTCTAAATTAGTGGAGTGTCATCGTTTTGATAGTGAATCACATGAAAGAGTGGAGAGTGGTAACAGACCGCATAGATTTGCGTTTTTATAGTTACAATCGCGCATTATTACATCATGAATAATTGAAAATTGATCATAAAAATCTGATATGGAACAGCAAAAACTTGTAATATTGCTTCGTAATAAATCGCGACGCATGTAACCAATATTATTTACAGAATATTAATTATCAAAAAATTTAACGACTGGATGCATATAGAAACCAGATGCATTTAGCAAGCCCCCCAGAAGTTGCATCGATTACCCTATGGTGAGCCCAAAATCATTGTTTATTTGGACGGAAATGGGCTAAAAAAATGTGGTTTCGGTCCCGGTTACACAACACACAGCCACTTACTCCTGAACGGGATCGGGACCACCTCTGTTCTATAAGCAAAGCTTTGCTAGTGTGACCTCATATTGACAGACGGTGTGCTCATAACTCAATTTAAAATCCACTAGTTTGCGCTAAAGAGTGTCCGGAATTTGGGTCACAGGTCTCTGGTAACCCTACAATGGCCTACTGATACAAATATATTACTATTTAGAGAAAGAATTTTTGTTAGTATTTTGGAAAGAATTTGCAAGCAATATAGCATTTTCTCCTGTGATATGTATAATCGCTATTACAGAATAAGTCCAAGATGAGCTGCTAGATAGAACTGACTGTGCTGGCGTTACATTACGCTTATTTCAAGAAATTTCGCTGCGTAATTCCTCTTTTAAATCATAAAAGTCTTCTCAATTTCTACATAAATATAGTAGGCTTACATGTCATTTTCGGGAACGGTCATTTCTTTGGTGTTCATCACTCTCCTATAAATGGTATTTGCACGGGACGGATGACGGTAGCACCAGAGAGCTAAATTTATACTAAAACTTTGGGGGTTCGCGGGGGCCCGTGACGGTCCAAAAGGGTTTGCGAAGATGTTGAGCACAACTAGCCTAACGACAGCGGCCAGCATTAGATAACGAAGTTTCCTAGAAGCGGATTTAGTACATCCACATTGTTATTTTTATAGGGTTTATCGGGTTTTGGTCTTCATACAGGTATGCTAGAGGCCGATATCCGCATCGATTCTTCATCTAGAAGAGCAGCGGAAATCGCGTATGGGATTCGTGAAGAACCGAACGGGGTCATGCGAGGTGGCATGACCGATGCTTCCCGTCGATGGGTTGATAATAAATCCGGTGACAACTACATTATTTCGTACGTACTTGACAACAGCTTGGGTGAGTTCAATAGCATATTTAGCACATGTCATCGGTATCCTGTACCACGGACTTAGCTATTAGTGGATGATAAAATAGGATTTTAAATCCATTCATTATTTTATATATATCTCGGTCATATATAGGTCATGTGAAATAGATGCGTAGCCTAATCAGTCACGTTCTTTTCCAATTATATCACATTTACCGCCGCTGTACAAACTAGGATAACGTTTGTTATTCGTAGAAAATGATGCAAAACAAGCTATTCCTCTGGCATTGCAAGAAATAGAATCTGCGACGTGCTTGCGATTTCAACTGAGGACAGATGAGCAGTACTACATGAAATTCTTCGAGGGGAGTGGTTGCTGGTCGTACGTTGGGAACGCAAAGTTTTCATCAGGCGGGCAACAGGTAATTTCGATACAATATCATAATTTGACGCATATTATGAGCGCAGATAGAATGTTGAAGTAGTGTCCACCGAACGCAGTGATTACATCTATGCTGGCTCTGTTACAATGGGCAGTAGACTACAATTGAATTTACGAGGGTTCAACACTGTATCATATATTGTAATATTTATCGAACCCATTGGAGGCATAATTAAGTACAGCTGTAATCGTAAATATGAGCGCAACTTTTCCCCGCAATTACCAACCTATACCCAATGGTGTGATAATTGTGGTCCTTGTGTCGTAGATCTCGATTGGCCGTGGATGTCAATATAAGGGAATCATACAACACGAAGTACTCCATGCGTTGGGATTTTGGCACGAACAAAGCAGGAGCGATCGCGATGATTATGTGAAAATTTTATGGCAGAACATCCAGGAAGGTGAATCTTGTATGAATACTTATCAGTAGCGTATCACGAATTAGAGACGTTTTTATTGCGCGTGGTAGTCCTCGAACATGATTAAGGATGTTGATTTTCGACATATCTTTTGTGTTGTAAAGCACGATTGCAATTCGAACAACAGACTTCCTTAAGTGCATTGGTATACTTCCCTGTCTTATCGCGCGATTCAGCGAAACAGAAAGAAGTCACGTTCTCCAAACTTTGAACACTGAAACAATACGATTGATTCGCGAAGAGTTAAAAAAATGCATTTAGTCATTGAATTACCCACACGCACCCTTTTGTACCCGCACTGTACGCAAATCCGATCACGGCCAACCCAATACTCATTCATTTATTATGTATGTATGTATATGAATCAACCCTGCTATTCTTCTTCGTTCGAGGAAGATGGCCTGCCCATTCGCCTCTTGCACGTGGTAGCACAACTTTTACCACGCAGACATTGTATGAACTACGGCTTACTTTTTGAGTATCAGTTCGTAATATAGTTCGATTACTTGAATCATATAAGCAAAACGCAATTCAAATGTTGTCTCAAGGCACTTGATCTGATTGTTTGGACGAAGGATAAAAGTTAGATAACACGTACTGGTAAATACGATTTTTGTTTACTTTGATCAGACAATTGATTTCGACTTAATTTTGGGCGCTGAATTTAAAAATGACTTCCGTTTTTATCTATCACGTCAGGTGTTTGCATTTGGCAGCCACCACACCGGCTCATGACCCACATAAAAGTAGCCTACTACTTTCAATATTATGTGTTTATTGTATAAAGAGTTTCAAAAACCACAAGCAGTCAAAAGTAAATCAATAGAATCCAAATAAACATTTGCACTGCTTTATTTGGTTGATTTAAACTGATATTGGTTTTGCCGGACAAATAAAGTGCGAGTTTAAGGATCCACATTTACGCGAATAACTCATAATTGTGTGGGTTGTCTCGTTTGATATTCGAGCAATAGCCAGCCAACATATGCAAGCTCCAGTCTACTCTGGTAACTCACCCCCATCGTCTTCAAATTTTTGGGGATATTTTCTCCTGGCCCATCTCTGAATATGCCAAGGTTTTCCGGGAAATTAATTGGATATTTTAGCTTCTTCGAATGTATGCTGTCCGACATAAACATATGGTAGTGCACGTGCATCCTTATTGTCTGACCAGTAAGAATACAAAATATTTCAAAGCTGACACATATGATCCAATCGTGCATGTGATATTGCAACAATTAAATGTTTTTGTATTGTTTCAAGTTACACGCATGAGCTGTCATATTCTGCGGTGTGCATCAAATATGTGTATGAAATATCCTCGAATGATTACATTCTCTAACTAATAATGGGTGACACGTCGGCCTAGATCAGGGATGATTCTCAACCTCCTGTTGGCCGTGGCCCAATTTCGAGTTTGAAAATGTTCTGTTGCCAACCTCTTATCCTAGATCCATAGTCCTGTTCAATATGTGCTAATCGCCGCCGCCGATATACCTATCCGTCAAAAATATGAACATTTTTCTCTTACTAATCATAGTTAAATGTAGGTCTGTTGGGACATTGAATCGCAACTAGCGCGAAGAAATTTTTCAAGTGGAGAGTATATACTCTAACAAGCAACCAACAAAATAATTTTGGGTTCCCATCGAGCTCCCACCAAGATTGTGGGTTTGGGGTGCACCAGTTACAGCCCTGGAAGATCATTTACCTCTTGTGTAAATCCGCTATTTTACTCAAGTCACGAAACCTAGTGGTTCAATTCACTGTCTGATTGGGGTTTTAGTCCCAATATGTTGGGGGATAATATAGGCCCAACCATCCCGGGCCTGACTCAATCAATTTTTTGGTGAATGGGATGCTACAGAGAAGCAATGTTGGGATGACTTGAGTCATGACTTGACTTGAGTCAGACTCGAGTCAACTTTTTCGTATGACTTGACTTGAATCGAGTCACTTTCCGAAATGACTTGACTTGACTCGGCCCGTCAAAAATGTGGATTGACTCGAACCAAAATTTATGAGTCAATTTCAAGTCATCAGGCTACACAGTGTCGATTAAATCATCGAACTTAAAGTGAGTTAGGATTGTTCGCGATACGCCGGTGTCACTTGTGAGAGCAACCGGCCATTCTCTAATTACTCTCACTGGACATCTATTGTTACATCACAAATAAATTGACTGCAAACGAAATGATCACAGCTTACGTTGTCTTAGTAGGTAGTGGATTAATTTAATAGTATCGCAGCTCTGTTTCTTAGACGGCTCGGTGCTTACATTGCTGCACTTTACCAACCCTCTTCAATAGTTTGAATCCAACGAATATATAGTTAATGTGTTTATATTCTCATGAATGTGTAGATTGGCAGTGTATTCTACCCAGGGCTTTGGAGCCGGAGCAGGAGCCCGGAGCCGGAGCCCCGGAGCCGTGTATTTTTACCGCAGCTGGAGCCGGAGCCGGAGCTCTACATAAAATTCAGCCGGAGCCGGAGCTGGAGCTAGTTATTTGAGGGGTAGCTCCAGCTCCGATATATTTTATAAGATGCTATTATATATGCAACTAAACCATATCTGCCGAGTTCACATAATTCAACAGCAGGCCTTCGCCAAATTGAGAATCTTTTTCTCTTTGGCGCTACCTTTTCCGACTAACCATGTTCCTGGGGATTTAGCAGCAGAGCAGTCATATGTTCAATATTCATACATAAGTGCCGAACCTTGGTATGCTGGATATGCCTGTGAATATTGTGGGTATTCGGCATATCCGCAATTTCATCATCAGCACAACCTTGTAGGCCAATAGTACGGTTCTAAAATAATGGTCACTATGTATTACACGCAGAGGTTGTCAAAGTAGTCAAGAAAGCTACTCAAGTAGAAGTAGAAGTAGCGACGAAACAATCTACTCAAGTACAAGTAGAAGTACTTTTTCCATGAGCAACCTAAAACTACTTGAAGTAGAAGTAGAATTGACTGACTTTAAAAGTACTCAAGTAAGTAAGTAGTTGTGAAAACGATCCTAATTCGTTCACATGGATTGTAAAAAGGTGTAAATTGAGCTATGCGAAAGGTGACGAGCTTGATTCATATTGATGCATACCAGCAGGTATCCAATTTTCGATATCATAAAGGATAAGCATTCGTCCACATCATGGGATGAAAATGAAAGTATTGATATGGAAATGCGATTCTAATCCTCTGTTTACTCAAACAGCACGTTTTAGAAAATATCATGGTATTGCGCACTCCCCCATAATATAAGGCCTGTAGTTTAGTCGAAGAGCAATACGGATATGGTGTGTTGGATACGGTGTAAACACATTGTGCGATTAGTAAACGTTAATAAGAAGATATGGGGGACCGTAAAAATGCTATATTGTGTCGCCAGAAGGAACATCTCTACACGCTGGGAATCTTCCATTAGTGTTGTTTTGTCACTCGGCTGTTTTACTAAAGATAGCTAACCTCCGTATGGGCTTTGGAGCCGGAGCCGGAGCCCGGAGCCGGAGCCCCAGAGCAGTGCATTTTTACCGGAGCTGGAGCCGGAGCCGGAGCTCTATATAAAATTCAGCCGGAGCCGGAGCTGGAGCCAGTTATTTGAGGGTAGCTCCGGCTCCGACGTATTTCATAAGATGCTATTATAAATGCAACAACCATATCTGCTGAGTTCACCGAATTCAACAGCAGGCCTTCGCGAAATTAAGAATCTTTTCCTCTTTGGCGCTACATTTTCCGACTAACCATGTTCCTGGGGGTTTAACAGCAGAGCAGTCGTATGTTCAATGCTCAATTTTCATACATGAGTGCCGAACCTCGGTATGCGANATATGNNTGTGAATATTGTGGGTATTCGGCATANCCGCNATTTCATCATNAGCNCAACCTTGTTGGCCAATTGTATNCGGTTCGAAAATAATNATCACTATGTANTACGCGAAATNGGAGAGATGATAAAAACGTGATTTCGTTGCACATGNCGATATGACGAGCACGAGCCGAGAAATTCCGTCTCATCATTGCTATGAATNGGATAAGCAAATACTCGTTTTTTCGTGATAGTTCTTTAGTCGGGCCNCGAAAGTGGACAGTGTTATTGCGAGTATGCAATTATNCNTGCTAATTGCAATNCATTACTGCGCANCATTGTCATTCACTCCNGTAAGGATTTTCGAGCTTAAATAGGGGANGGNAGAAGANTAGGCCAAAACCCCANAGTATTCTATGTTGGAGACAAACTATACTGATTTNATACGCGATTTCCAATTTGTAATCATCTGTTTCGTAAACTTGTAAATGTNCAATGTGCATACTGCATAGTTTAATTCGTTATGGGCATGGCGCAATGTGCANGNCANAGTGTTTANNTCGATTNNTCGATTCNTTTCAACGGNAAAATATTATATTCCGATAAACTTGATCGACACCGGATNGACTGGTANCGAGTGCACCAATATCGAACGTCAAACCATNGGCCANTTGGTACAAATCGAATTTCTATTNATCACGTCGTTATATCCGCCCATTTTGCCCTTACTACAGTTACAGTTGAATAATAATCGCACATNTAAAGATTGAATTGAGCTGTTATATGGCCTAATGGTAATGAGTACAGTGCCAGTGTTAAAACGCCGCNTCAGAATTTTAATGCTGTGGCACGGAGTAAAGTGCTTTTTTAGTTTATTGTAATATACGACGATTTACTAAAAATGTGACTGGACCCTGNATCTGCCAATGCGTCGNAACTGATATTTTAGTCCAGTCANCAACATCCCAAGTGNCGCNGCCAGACTAATCATATTTTTGGTNGGCCTAGCGAGTTCACAATCTGAGCAATTCAATTTCNATAATATAACAGAATTTCGATTTATATATATAATGNGAAATTAGCTCGCGGGCTACTCAAAGCCTTCTCGCGGGCCACNTATGGCCCGCAGGCCGCGGGTTGCTCACCCCTGATACAGACAGACACCTTCGATAGTTTTCAGAGCCGGCGCCGGAGCTAGAGCTGGAGCCGGAGCAGTGGTAATAATGCTGCTCCGGAGCTGGAGCCGGAGCTGATGTATGATAGAAGAAAGCTCTGCAGCCGGAGCTGGAGCAATGCAAATTTACGGCTGCTCCGAAGCCCTGCTCCGTAGGTTAGTTATCTATAGTTTTACAGCTGATTTTGTGTGTGCTCTAGCGTAACCGTGCGCTGATTACTAGGGATGGTGTGAACCACAGAAACGTTCAGGTTCGTGAGAACGCGAACGTGAACCTCATGACGTTACCTGACGTCTTATTGCTAATTCCAATCCTATCTTTCAGTGAAGTGATAGCCTATATCAATGTACACTTGTACAGTGTACACTGTATACACTGTACACGATACCTAGCGACGACTCGGGCCACATAATGCCACAATGCTGAGGTACATATTGGCGTTTTAAACGTCGCTAAATGTATCAACTGAGAAAATCAAAGGATATAATAATCCCATAAAATGAATATTTTCCGTCGCTTAGCCAACAATTTCGACGACGACTCATCAGGGAACAAAAGCCTACGCCTTAACGGTCTAGCCCAGACCGGACAATGTATTTGGCGTCTGAGTATTGCTACATTGATATTAGGCAGAGTGTAAAACGGGTTTTTATACTTGCTACCGATTTCACTCCATTATCAAGTTATACAGCAGAAGCCAACACCTCAATCGTACGGATTTGGTTTTAATGATACAGTGAACCTATGAAGTCAAGATTGACCCCGAACACCTGCTTACATCAAAAAACGATATCAATCTCATTGATTGTTCGAGTAAGCATCATTGCTGACTACGCATTTCGCTCGTGATGTTGTGTGATTGCGGGTCAAGCTCACAGCAGAGAGTCACAAACGGTAATTAAGCTGGATATTTCGAGCAAACTTTGGTACCAAAGCAAGTAAAACTTTTGAGATTGTCAAGGTGCATGCTCGTTTACAGTAGATTTTTATACTGCCAGCGCCATGAATAGAATAGCCAGCAGTTGAAATGCAATAAATTTGAACGGAAGATGTCATAATGAAGTGAGAATTGTAATATATGAAAAAGCTTCACATTGCAGAACCTACCAAGGTTCTGTTGTGAACGTGAACCTCTAAATTTCCGAGGTTCAAACACAGAACGAGAACGTGAACCTCACGTTTACACCATCCCTACTGATTACTGTCGTTCGCGACTCTGTGTACTTGTCATTATTATGTCACAACGACAAAATTATTTCTATATTTCGAACTTGGTTAACCTCATTTACTGGCTTCCACTGGTGAAGAGAGCAAGTCGAAAAGCTTCCAGTGGAATAAATTTGGCAATATGAACGTATTGTTTGCTGCAAGCATTATTTTTCTGGAAATTGAAGGCATTACTACACTTGCTTTTATACTTCAACATGTATGTTATCCAGACAAAAGAACTGATATTAATTAGAAGTGAAATCTAAATCTAAAAACGGAACATGTATTTAATGTCTTTAGTTCAGAAAGTTTCGAAGGTTGGTATGCTGAAACAGCTCTAAAACTAAAGAAAATTCAGACTTTTCCAGATTAGGACACGCCATGGACAGCTAGATTACGATATGATAAGTAAATGCTAGATTGCGAAACATCAGTTTTAAACATTATGATAAGCCATATATACAGTGATGAAGTATTTGATATGGCGAAGGGTAACAATGCGGTGTGAACGGAACCACGCCCACCCGCTACCTAAATTATCTTCAACGATACTTTCGCGAAATCATACCGGATACTCCGCATTCACTGCGCGCGAAGCGCGACCAAAATTCTGGGCTTTACTAAACTTTTATAAAAATTTAATGTTGATACTCCGTGAAAACAGCCCCGAAATTCCTCAGATTATCTTCCTGATTGGAAGATTGAACTACTTCTACTTGACAAACGGAAAATAGCGAAAAGTAAGTAAGTAGATCACAAAATATTACGAAGTAGAAGTAGAAGTAGCGAAAATCAGATCTACTTGAGTAAGTACCAGAAGTAGAGGAAAACTACTTGAGTACTTCGAAAAAGTAGAAGTACT
>ATSW01014519.1:0-11783 GCA_000444245.1 Botryllus schlosseri | reverse complement strand
GCGGTTCATTCGAAACAAAACGACTGAATGAACGGTACAAAAATTTCGCTGAGAAGTAGGGGTAAGAAGGTATCGGAAGGAGGGTCTGGGGGTAAAGCCCACCAAAAGTTAGGTTAATGACATGTGTGGCCCAAGACCAAAATTTTGTTATTGAGGGGGGCTGACGTAGTGCTGTTACGGTCCTGCACGTAGGCACATTGCACAGGTTTCCGGCGCGATATACGATGAGTGCTGGTAATTGATTATGGCGACTTGTTCGCTTACAGACTATTTGGAAAATTACAAATCGTAGGGACATGTGCGAATCACAGAAACAATCTACAGTTGTCTAATATAAGTGGAATTCGAGATGTGGGCTGCATTACTGAATAGTTGCTTGAATTGCAAAGCCGACAGATGTGGAAAGACAGATTTAAGAAAGCTTCCTTGACTCAATTTTAGCTCATTTTTTGTTGCTACCGTATTACACTCTCTTGGATAGAAAAAAATATGTTTTTCAGTAATATATAGCTTGAGTCCGCGGGTATACTGGCGAGCTTGAGATGAGTCCGCGGGTAAAAAAGGTTGAGAACCACTGCACTATGGGCTTACCTTTGATTATTTGGTGTTGTTCTAGAACTTCCACTCTTATTTGACCTTTGTCTTCAATAATTGCGTCTTCATCAAGGTCAATAAAATCTTCAACTGATTTGTCGTAATACTTGATCAAGAATTGACGACCACGCAGTTTATCTTTATAGACTTCATAAACTGCACTCCGTATCTCAGAGACATTGTCGACTTTTATCCGCTTGGAATGTACCCATAATTTAGCTACCAAGTTCATTGTCATCTAAAGAGACAGATTGAATAACAAATGTTTATATATCACTGTCAGGTGACAGGCACACGCAATGATGAAGTCTTATGAACTTGGAGTCATTGATTGAGTAAACATCAAAAGGTCTTTGGTAGATCAATTCATTCGGCAAAAAAGCATGGTAACGATCAGTTTCGCGAACACAGTAACAATGCAGATGACGAGAGAAATATATTGATTCGATTAATTTTCCCAATATTTTCCATTGCTTGGCAATAAGTAAAATGTATTCGACTTTACAAAATATAGGACCATCATCGTTTTCGTCCACAAGATATATGCCATGAGATTCGTACTTGTTAAAACCATCATCAAATATTTTGGATTTACCAATGTTCATTTGGTCATTTTGCAAAATTTCAGCGCCTAATAAGGCGCGATAAAAATTTGGTAGCGTTGAAACCATACCTTTCTCAATGTTAATATTTGGTGGACAGTCATACAAGCAGTTTGGAGCCATCATTTCCCAACATTTTCGTTGCATCAAACGACTAGAGACTGTCAAGCTGATATTTTTGAAATTTCCAGAACTTCGACAAATTTTCTTGACAATTTGATGATAAGATTCGAAGCGAATGCAGCAGATTGACGCATGCGACAAGGGACCATACCTTTTTAGGAGAGAGGCATAGTGAATCATTATATGAAGCTTTGGCTTTATAATATCCGGAGCGTATTCTATGACTGCACTGTAAAAATTGGGCAGCAACACATTTAATTCACTCACCATATCGAATGACACGCGTTTTGCAAAAATAATATCCGAAATACGAGAAAGAAGAAGATATAACTCCCAAACATCATCGCCGACTTCAACATAACCACCCACTATTAGACCAAAATTATTGAACAAGCACCATGTTTGTGAAGCAGTCAGTGAAGATGCAGATCCATTATAGCGAGGTCGGTTACGCCTGTCGTATTTGCCATAGGGGAAGCTATTTACTAACTCAATAAGATCAGATTTTGTCATTGTACACATTACAACTTTTTCAATTAAATAATCCAATAAATATTTTTGCATTCCCAACAGGACGTCATGCATCACGTCACAGCACAACCCCTTTAGGACATCGAAAGACTGAAGTCCATCAAATGGGCTACTCCTTCGAACCCCATAAACGGGTACTAGAGTAGGATCATTGGCAACAGCTCGAACATGGAGTTCATGAGCAGATAAAGTTCTCATCTCAAACATGTGCTCGGAATATTTATGACTNAAATCGTCATATTCACAATAACAAAATNGACATATCCTACCACTAGTGAAGCATCTTCGAAATCCANCTATGTCATGACTCCCCAAATTATCCGCACTAACGGTCACTAAGCCGCCTGTGAACGTTCTAGTTTGGCCATTGAAAGATATTTCGATTCAACATTACCAAGACTGAAATAGAAACACGTTAATTTATGCAAATTTCTCGCACTTCCAATAGGATTGCATATTTCTACATCATCAACGTACAAGTGAATACGCAATAAGCTGCGGTCGGATTTGAAAAAGGAATTTTCCTTGAATAGAGTTCCATCACAAAAATCATTCAAAAAGCCGTTCGAACTTGCAGTGANGTTTCTGTCCATACTTTCAATTACATCTTTGTGAGATATATAATTTTCAAGAACATTCAATATCGGAATGTAATGGCAGCTGGAATTATTGTCGTGTAACGGACGGTGTTCAATTGGCTCAATTAAGCCTATACGAAGCAATGAATTTCTAAGCCTGTATGCACTCTGTGACTGATCGACTACTTGACCCAAGTCATTTGGAGAAATATCTGTATAATCTTCCAATATATTTACGAAGGAATGCATAATATCCCTGGCGGCAGATCTCGACAGCGAGAATTTCTCCATCATAGATAAGTTCAACTTCAGGCATGCTTCACTAAAATTGACAGAGCTTGCTTCTTGAGAGGCGGTCGATTCACCAGACTGATCATTCATAGCTTCGGTCAACACAAGTTCATCATTGTTATCCGTCAGTTCCATCGCCGGTACGCTGGACTGCAACGTCGCGTGTTTACGCGATAAATGCATTCTATAGCTTTGATACGAACCGGCTACGTGAACGCACGATCGGATTTTACAGGAGTACGTCTTACAGGAAGCATGCATTTTGCTTCGTAAATGATCTAATAGATATAGTCGGCTAGAGAATGCTTTTATCTTGCATGACTCAACGGGACAATTCCATTCCATAATCCTAAACCGAGCAACTATCGCCCAACACCACCAACTGCAGCGACTGCAACTCTTCAAAGACTATAGATCGATATCTGTGCATGGGCCACGTGCAGAGATGGCCACAGTCCGGAGTCGGAGCCGGAGCAGTATATATGCACTGCATGCGAAGAGTAAAAGAATGATGATATAAAAGGACATGCAGGTGATAAAAAAATTGGATCGATATGTCAGGTAGGGCTGGGCAAAATCGAGTACCTGAGTGATTCGATTCTGAATCACGTAATATGCTTCGAGTCGAGTCGAGTAATCGAGTATCACTCATTATGACGTCACAAAAGACTGTACTATGTCGAAGTTCAAATATGTACCTTTTATGCCATCGCAAAGAACATAATGGCTGTTATCCGTCACATTAAAGATACCTTGGTATTTTTTGACCATACCGATTTCATTACACTTCTTGACAATGTTTTGCGATGATCATGACATCGGAAATGTGTTTTTCCAGTATCGTTCGTAGCTTTGTACTATGTCTGGTATGCTGCGACACGGCCAATCAAGGTTTCAAGGCTTTCTCGGTGGAAAATAGTGTCAAAACTAGAATTCTCGTTGATAAATTAACTGTCAGTTGCGAAGAGCGTATAATTTCAGTACTCGAAAAAATCGTATTTTACTACTCGACTCGGAATCATTGTCCCAGCAGCCTTAATGTCAGGTCGGGTGTCCGGACAATACCGAGAAAACCATTACCGAGAATGCCATTACCGTGAATGGACACCACCGAGAATGGACATTACCGAGAATGGACACCACCGAGAATGGACATTACCTAGAATGGACACCACCGATAATGGACATTACCGAGAATGCAATATATGCAATACAGGCATGTTATGCATATGCACAGGTCGTGCCGTGAGTGCATCACGGCGTTGCCACATTCGGTATCGATGCTCAGGTATAAATTTCTCGACAACGTCAGTCCCAGTAATCTATATTCTTGACATTGACCATTCTCGGTAATGTCCATTCTCGGTGGTGTCCATTCTCGGTAATGACCATTCTCGGTAATGTCCGTTCTCGGTAATATCCATTCTCGGTAATGGCATTCTCGGTAATGTCCATTCTCGGTAATGGTTTTCTCGGTATTGGTATAGAACCGTCAGGTCGATGGTCCGGTAATCTTGATCTGACTATGGTATTGATACAGTAGAAATTGTATGTATTTTGACTGGAATATGCATGATAACTATCGGAGCTATTATGCGCGATGCAGTTTTTTAAATATATCTTCCACCTCCCAAAAACCCTCCTATAAAGTAATGTATCGTATATATCACTTTATAGGAGGGTTTTGGGAGGTGGAATATGTATTTCTGGAGGTAGGAAAATGTATTATACCTTCTTGACAGGTGTATGGCATAATCTACCTCTCGTAAAAGGAAGGATTACAGTTTCTTCCTCCATTTTTGCCAAAAACCCACCTTTATTTTTTACAGTGTAGTCCGTCTAGCGCAGGGGTCGCCAACTGAAAACGGGTCGCGGGCCACTTTCCAAATTTCGTAGAGGCCGCGGGCCGCATGAATTCGATATCGATGTAAAATAGGATACCACGTTCTAAAACTCCACGTCAGTACAACGGTGAGCTACCTATCATGTTTGACCACAAAAGAAATGAAATTTCATTAAAGGAATACAAATACAACAAAAAATCATTATCACCAATTATATTTTAGGTGCTGTGCACGATGCCTGGAAACGCTATTCAGCGACTAAGGAATCGATATTAGGACTAGCGAGATTCGTTACTAGCTGAAAGACCATCGCCACGTAAAGCTTGATCTTGTGGGGAAGCCCTAAGCCAGTGGTCCTCAAACTTTTTTAGACACACACCACTTTATGATACTGAAAATTCGTCATATCACCAAATGCAACCAGAATGCTAGCAATCCCAACGCCTAGTTTGATGGCATATGGAAGGTCATGGCTGTTGATAATATAATTCTATAAGATGAATTCCGGACTATAGACATAGCAATACCTACGAAGTCAAGGTAAATCGCGCGGAGCGCGGAAAATTTTTCATTTGAGCGCATCTCCGCCTCCCCTTCAGATATGCTTTCGCACCCCCACAAGGGGCGCGCGCTCAGTTTGGAAACCGCTGTTCTAAGCCGTTTTCTATGCGTCTCGGTGTTGGCAGTGATTGGGCCGTTGCAAGTCAAGACAATATGCCCATTCACATCAGCTGATTCTCCCTCGATGGAATGCTGTTGCCATCACCACAGCCGTATTAGCTATAATGACGAATAGTGATGTTGGGCACAAGAGAATAGCTTATTTTGAAACAACAACAACATGTTGAAACTGTAGCGCAACATCCCCCCATCTCGCTACATCTGGATGGGTCGGAAATTCCATTTGTGGAAACTTTCAAATACCTTGGTATTGTTTTTGACAGAAGACTCTCATACAAACCTCACATAGAATATATCTCGTCCAAGTGTTGTAAGAGGCTCAACTTACTGCGAGTTTTGAGTGGTACGAGCTGGGGAGCCAGCAAGGGCACCCTCTTGTGCGTCTACCGTGCACTCATAAGATATATTATGGACTATGGTTTGCCCGCATACTTCTCTGCGCCTGCCACCCATCTCAAGAAGATTCGATCAATCCAGAATAAGGCTCTTCGGATCTGTACCAATGCAATGACTAGTACCCCGATATGTGTGCTCCAGGCCGAATGTCACGAGACGCCTTTTCATCTTCGATACCTTCTTATCTCGATGCTGGATCTCATTTTTTGTTGATCAATTGATCTCTTCATTTTTTTTAATCGTTACCTAAAGTTGTTTTTCGAAGTCATCGAACTTTGCAGCAATGAGCTCCTGGCTTTCTTGGACTTTCTTGAGTTCTTTCTGCATTGAATCTAATGATGATTTGATGCCTGACACAGTAGCGCTCAAAGCAGCAGATTGAGCAGCATTAGTTGAGTTGATCTCAGCGGGACATGACTTGACGATAGCTGGAAGTTGGTTTCGAATCTGTTCAATGATTGCTGGCTGTTCTTTTCCTGATCGCGTCATCATCGGAGGAATATTTCTATAGTTTCATACTAATATAATATATTTTTTTATCTTAATACAACCAAATAGTCCAAGCAACCAAATAGTCCAAGCAAGAGCTGTTAGTTGTTTTTGTCAAGCAATGGTCTGTTCAAGTAAATTAGATTTCAGTTGAAGAATTGTGAGAAAGACTGGCATGAAAATGGTGCTTTTCTATAGTATTCAAACGTGAGACTCTGTAAACAGTTTTAAAGTCAACGCCAAGGAGTGGTTATCAGTGCGTTAGTGATGCGTCATGTCTTTTGAGTGGAGCTCCATCAACTGTTCGTAGTGTATGTAACCGCGAAAGAGGGGTGGAATCTTCCACGTATACACAGTAGAGATATAACTGTCCTATCCAACACCCCAAGATGACGCGTTTCTGCCTGCTTCGTTGATTTTTTATTTTACACAGACGAAAAACGGTTTTCTGAAAGCATTAATACACAGCAAATTAACACAAATTGTTTAGTACCGGATAAATCAATATATACTTACTTGACGGTGTTTCCTTCAGGACAGTTACAAATTTCAAATCAGAATTTTCATAATAATTATTTTAGGATCTACAAAAATTGCGATGTAAATACGATTGAATAAGATTGATAGTCAAAATATTAGCAACTGATACAAAACAGGCAACGAGGGCGAAACTGAACAGCGATCAGATACATAACAGTTACGTCACAAAGGTCATACAAGGTTTATTGAACCGTGATGTTTATGGCTCTTGAAGTCTGAAATCGCGACTTCATCGTACACATTCCATTATTCGAAGACCTCGTACCTCGAATGTGGTCAAACTCCTCGCCTGAGTGTCGATTTGAGCTGTGATTCCGTACTATCCGAGTTACGTTTCTCCGTTATAATAGATTGAGGAAAGTCGACGTCTTGAGAGAATGCACAGAAAGGGTGAAGTGTGGAGAGATTGCATACTGATTTATGTTGCACTGGCTCTGCTGAATGCAATAATTACTATGTTCAAGTGGGATGTTCAAGTGAAACACCACAACTTTTCAAGTGGTACAATGAACCTTACAAACCATATCCGAAAGGCCAAGGAACAGTTGAAAATAAGTTTCTTGTCTTACAATAAACGAATATAGGTTTCTTGTCTTACAATAAACAAGTCGGCAAGACAACTACTGACCTGCTAATGGAAAGGAAATTTGGACAGATTGAGGGACACTCAGAATGGTGCTATTGTTGACATTTTTTGTGACTCTACTATAAGAGTCATGTTCGAAGCTTTGAACTGATTGACCAGAGGTATTGTAAGCACCAGCAAGTTGCTACTGAACAGACCTTTCACGCCTTCCGGCATTTGTGGGCAAAACTGCGGAGTCAACATCGTTGGAAGATTTGAGTATAGAAACGCCCAGTTTTGATTTGGCAGACTGTATTACGATTGCTTCGATGTCTATTTCTCTATATTCCGTGACACACATCAATGCGTTTTTTATAACTTCCCCAATAAATAGTAAGAAATCTGATGTGGCGATTGTGATTTGTTCTGGATTGCTGGTAGATTGTGAAGGAGTTTTTGTGACCTGGCTGTGTCCGGGTTGGGGCACGAAAGTGTTGCTGTGCGGCCCTTACGTTAGCGCTGCATGTCGGAAAGTTCATTTGCGGATGAATATGTGTCGGCGAAGGAGCTAAGACTGGAAATTCGTTATATGACCTTTTACATCAGGAGGTGTCGAGTTTTGCATGATTTGGTTTCTGGCTTCCCAATAATTGATTCCTTGATTAGCTGCCAGCGAGTTGATCTGACTTTCCTGTCTGTATCGCTTGCAACCTCCATAGCCCGCAGAATGAGATTCACCACAGTTGACGCATCTAGGTAGATTAGTACAATATTTGTAATTATCTCCGTCGCACTTGGCACATCTGTAAGCACTTCGGCAAAATTTCGACCTGTGACCGTAGTACGATTGCAATTGAAACACATTGAAGGCGGTGGGTTGTACGTCCTGGTCCAAAAGAGCATGAAACCGATTTTTACTACGGTAGGAATGATTGTTGACGCGGAACAAATCAAAACGGATCGACTCGGTACCGTATCACCATTGGATTTATAGGAAAACCGACGTACAAATACGTTTTGGTTAGACAGTTTCTCTTCAATAATACGCTCAAATCTACGGATGGAAAAATCCTGACCTCCTTATATGTACCACCCAGTACTTGATGAAGGCTTTTGTTGACAAGAATAGGATTATAAGAGCGAATCTGTTTAGTCACACCTGTCACTATGACCGACTGATTTCCACCAACCGAGTGACAAGATGACTCTTTAGAAGCAGGCCCAAAGAGGGTCCTCTTCAGCGGAGCGCTTATGCGCCCCGTTTTTAACTGACATTAGGGCTCCCTATCTTCTATAGTATGGACGATTTTCATTTTTGCTGACGAGCGCCACCACTATAGTCAAGGGATGGCGGTCGGAGAATCTTGCTTCGTGCGCGCAGATGGCAGTTTTGGAGTTGCTTTCGCTATTTATCTCCGTGGGTTGTCGATATGATGCAGTTCAGGGTATCGATGCTAAATTAAGATAAATAGCATGTTTATTATTAGCATGGAATCTTTCTTCAGCGAAAAACAGCCGATTTCAGCCGTTTTACGAAGTTTTTCGGTACTGGTTTGTGACAACTGAAATCAAGAACATCATGGCATATCAGCTTGACTTCTAAGATTTAATCTATGTGTAAAATGGCTGGTCATAACGGATATATTTACGTAATTTATATTAGTGATTTTATTCCTGTAATACAGTTTTAGGTTTAATATGGACAATTATTATACGGTATTGCCTGTGAGATAAGATAACAGACATGAAGGTGTGTAAACCACGAAATCACACCATGCCAGTCCTGTAACAGCTAGTTGGCCCATGACCAAAGACGAGGTGATCGTGACAAACTATCCAGATTCCAGTGACCTTCGTAAGTCAAAGCGTGTCATGACTAGGGCTGGGCATAATGATTCGAGTACTCGAATCTGAATCGAGTATTAATTTTAATGATTCGAGTCGAGTAGTAAAAGTCGATTTTTTCGAGTACTGAAATTATACGTTTCTCGCTACTGAAAGTTAATCTATTAATGAAAATTATATTTTCGATACTAATTTTCACTGTTGGAGCCTTGAAACCTTGATTGCCCGTATCGTGCCATGCGAAACATGTAGTACAAAGCGACGAACGTTACTGGGAATAGCACATTTCCGAAGTCATGATCATCCCACAATATTGTCACCAAGTGCCATGAAATCGGTATGGTCGAAAAATACCAAAGTATCTTTAATGTGATGGATAACAGGCATTATATTCTTTGTGGTCGCATAAAAGGTACATATTGTGATTTCGTGGTTTACACACCTTCAAAAAGGGTTTATATAAACCGTATTCATGCTGATGAGAAGAAATATTCTCGAAGCTGGAAGCATTTTATTTCCAATTTTTTTTTGCCTCTCGCTGCGGTGAATGCTTGATATTGTCAAAACACAAATTTGTGCTGCATATTTTATGTTCCAGGTGCAGATGTGCGTCATCAACCAACCACAACGCCACGGACCTTCAATGATGGACGGGGATATCTCGAAATCTGATGGTATCAAAAGCTAGAACTGTCACTGACACCTAGCCCATTTGCTGGATATGAAAGGGTCATGGCGACCCCGGAGAGCTTTCATTTTCACCGGGTTTAAACTTTGTTCTCCATGGTGGTCACATCCACCGAGCCGCTCACTCCCAGTTGTGTCCCGGATAGCTTTGCATAACTGGCTAGTTCCTAGCAAATGGCGGNCAAATTGTCAATATATCTGATAATTTGTCAATATACAATACCGCACACGACTGTTGAATGCTATTTGTTGTTTATTGAACAGATAGGAAATGAGAGGATTATCGATCTAAAGCAGTGAATNANACTTGTGTATACGTAGCCACTACGTAGTTTGTATCCTCCCTNTGTTGTAGACAAGGTAGAGGATTTGTTACTGTACGCGTCGTCATTGAACCGTCATACATGTAATGACGTTTCTTATAGACCCTGCGATCANATTTGCAATTAATGAGTTCCAATAGTTCTANAAAACATGCAAGGAAAATTTCAAAACAAAGGGCCCCTAAAGTTGGTGAGAAGACATGCCACACACCACAACTGATTCGCAGTACCAAAAAGAGTGAGTGGAAGGGGACGGCTGAAAAGCTGATTTTCTTTAACTCTCCGAATAGCACGTTCTACGTGGACTCTCAGCGAGGCAATTTCCTGCGTTCGATGAACCTNTCCTTCTGAAAANCGTCCTTCGGTATTTATAGGTGGCATGTTCAATCCAATGTTTCGGTCCTGCAAAAGTTTTTCAATATTAAATCCTTTGTCAGCCATCACCGAATCACCGGGTTCAAGTAGATCAAATAGGCCAGACCGTTTACATATCTCCTTGTCTGAAATGCTTCCAGAATAAAGCGAACTAACAAAAATGACAGGGCCANGTGGCGCAATACCAATCAAGCATTTACAAGTTACATAGTTCTTATAGTAAGANAAANGTTCACTCTGAAGAAGCAAGGATGANGGTACCTGCACTCGTACTTCACAGCAGTCTATTATAACACGTGTGCTACCATAATTTCCGANTCTGAAGGACTGGGGCATATGTTCACTAATTTTCTCTCTACTCGCCCAAATCGGCAAGCTGCCAAGAGTAAAATATAAAAAATTTGCCCAAGTTATCGATAACCTGCTAACAGATGCAGTGGACAAGTTGAATCGAACACCAAGGTCTTTCACTCCAAAGCCTTGGCAAATCCGACAAAGAAATAAAAACAGTTCGTCTTGCAATGGCAGAGTTCTTGAATTAGCCTTTGCATTGAAATTCATCAGCTTACCACTTCTGACATCATCTTTAACAGCTGACCAAAGTGGAACAGTTGCAGCTGTTGATGAGATTATGTCAAAAAACTTCAAAAACACACTACAACTTGAAAATCCAGAATAATAACGAAACATATCATCGGATGCCTTGAATCGTTCAATACCAAATGTGCACAAACTTAGCTTTTCCAGTTCTTCACTTAAATCCACAATTCTTTCCTTTGCTTTGGACAACTTTTCGAAGAGGGGCAAATCTTCTTCACAGTACGTGTGATCCAGCAATGGCTGTTGTACATATGGAATCTGATGATCTGATCAGTGCTACTTGGACCAGGAATTTCTACTGGAGTATGATGTCCACTACAAATACAGTTAGATGCATTAATAACATGCATGCGACAGAAATGAAAACAGTTATAGTTACGGACTTACGGTATATTTCGGTATATTTACGATCAACTAACAATGGCAGTTATTCAAGTACATCTACGTTTTTCAAGTAATAGAGTTCCTATTACTAAACAATTAGTGCTGGTGGTACAACCAAGTGCAGAAAAAAAATTTAAGTAAACAATCACCCGAGCGAATAACAAATGAGCCGAATTGGATAAAATGTCTGTCAGCTTGCCACACACGAATATCACTAATAATGTTCGGTCATAATGTTTGTCGCTGTTCAGGTGATACAGCAGCTTGGGATTGAACTCGGGATTTTGCTGCACTAATCATAATAACCATAAATACTTTTACACGGTTCTAGAATG
>ATSW01014518.1:0-17497 GCA_000444245.1 Botryllus schlosseri | reverse complement strand
GTTTTAGACAATGTGTATACATTGAACAAAAATATTAATAAAAAATATTGTACTGCGGCTAGGCCATGAGTAAATTTGCTGGATCGTCGGACATACCATGGCACTGTCACGCAGTTGACATACAACTATAGGCTCACATGAAACACATGGATCGCATCAGAATCATTTAGATTTCGAGACGCGACACTAGAGTACGGACTCATGATGTGTCTATATATTAAGCCTCAGTTTATCGTTACTGTGTATACATCTATAGCTGGATTCCAGTATTAATGATAATGGAAATTTTCTATATGCTGATTACAAGTAATTCTATCTGTTCTTGTTTTGCAAATGCCTTGTTTTTAAAAAACAAAGCGCATAATATATATAGCATAAAAACAGTATAATCAGTACAAATTTACATGTGGTCATTGAAATGTCTTGGTGGGATAGTACTGACACATACCCCACAGTTTTGGTACCACTAGACTCTAGAACATGTATACACGAGGCACGCATACTAAATGAAAAGTAAAAAAAGAAACCATGAAATCGAAAAAGATATTTCAGATAATGGACCGGTAATCTCAAGCACAGACTAGTAAGATTAGACGCTGTAGAAGTGACAATTTTAATAGGCACATAGAGCATACTTGCGATGAATGGAATGAAAGCTTCATTAAAATCTGTATCTAATAAAATCTAATCCAAACCGGGAAGTATTTGAACTCACCTCTTTTGATTGCCATAAAGTATGTTCTCGTTGGTCGCCCGAGATTGGTTCTTGAGAGTTTTCCGCTGACATGATCTATGACGAATACAGATAGTTGCGCTCCCGTGTGGAAATGCCACAAATTATCCGAGTTCAATCGATGAAAACTGGCGAATTCGTCATTCTGCGAAATTGACATATAAATAGTTCGTATATTGTGTTATAAATTTTATGTACGATCCTTTATTTTGGCATCACGGATCCACAGAAAATAGCTATTCTGTGGGGACCACGTTGTTTCGGACTTTATAACGTGCTGTAGGGGTCAGATATGTAAAATATGTAAAAATGTGAGCACTTCAGTAAGTCGCACATGCACAACATACTTGAGTACTCTGAAAAAATATTATAGTACTTCGTTACTGAACACCTCTGCCGACGACAGCGGGAATAGATGCTATAGCTCACATTTGAGCAGGGTTAGTTCTATTGATGAGGGTTAGCCTATAAAAACAGCGATGAAAACAGGATCCAGATTGAATCATGGTACCGTTGTATCAAGCTAGTACGGATCTGGATTCCCAGATAAAACATCATCCGAGTATTTCAAGAAGGGGTGTGATTACGTCATAATAAAAATAACTGCGCCCAGATCCACCTCATGTTCTTAGCTTTCTGGAAACCTGTCAATCTCACCCATGCACTGAGGACCAGCAAGTTTCGGACGTAATATTGGGGATCAGCCCTTTGGAAGTCCAGGAAATAAAGATTTCGTAGAATTGTGGTATATTAACGACGTTAGACCGTCTCACGGCCGTTAATAGATGTGAAATCTGTGAGAACAGCGTCCGAGTTATCCCGAAAGATCACAAAGGTATGAGCAAACATTTTCAACAAACGCATTTTTGGAAAATAGTCCCTAGTAAGTCACCTCAAAATGTGTACACTGTACATGCATAACTGTATGCTCCCACCTCATCGCTATACCATGTATAGGCCTACATGTATCACAATTAATCGAGTCAAACACATTCATCATTCAATACAGCCACCAAAACGTAAACATGCGTTTCAAACGTCCAAGTAGCGTTATTTCCGTATTGCTCTGGCAAATTGGTGTATATATCCGAACTGTTGTAGTTTTCAACGACCTGGCCTTTGTCAAAATTCGGTTGCATCGAATGCAGATCGATCAATTCTGTTGATGTCTGTGGCGAAGATTGGACACTTAAGGTAAAGAAGTTACTAGGGATGGTGTGCACGTGAGATTCACGTTCGCGTTCTGTGTGTCAACCTCAGAAATTAAGAGGTTGATGTTCACAAACGAACCTTGGTAAGTTCTGCGATGGCCACTGTGAAGCTTTTTCATGCATTACAATTTTTCACGTCATTATAACGTCTTTCATTTAAATTCTTTGCATTTCAATGTCGGACCATTCTATGCAAGGCGCTGACAGCATAAAAAAAAATCAACATTAAACGAGCATGCAACTTGCCAATCTGAAAGATTTCACATGCTTTGTTACAAATGTTTGCTCGAAATATTCAGCTTTCTGTTTGTGAACATTTAGCAACTCTCTGCTGTGAGCTTGGACCCCAATCACACAACATCAAGAACTAATGCTTTTCAACCTTTTTGAGCTCCATCCGCACTCTTTTTGTAAAATAAATTTCATTCGCACAAATTAACCGAAAATTGTTATACAAAAAGAAGGTGAAGATACTTAACAACATTTTGTTCAGATGTGCAACAAATTGCATGGCTACTATGTAGCGCTATCAAGGGCCTTATTAAAAAGGCAACTTATTTCGCTCATTTTGATTTCAACTATTTCACTAAAACCCTTCTTGGCCAAACAAGTTGTTGGGTTTTGTACAAGAACGTCTACTAGTGCTTGGATGGCCAGATCTTACAATCTGTTCTGCACTTTTATCCATGATACAGCGTATTTTTCGCGAAAGAATAATGCTTGGTGGCAGAAATAGTTTTTCAGAGCTGAGGTCACAGAGGCTCCAGTTTACCGAAAGGGTGAAAAACTCACATGTTTGTGTTGAGGCGTTCGCCTTATGTCTTGGAAAATAAGGTCCAAAACGATCAAGGAAAGTGGGCTAATTCAGTAATTAGAGATCGTTACCTTAAGATACGTTGCTGCAACTTGTGTTCTGTTTTTTATGGGGATTTTTCATTTTCTGTCTCGCGAGTAAATGAGAAGAGCAAATAATCTCACGATACCGTGTATTCTGCTCTTAGCTCAATCTAACTTGAGAACTAATAACAGTTTAATTACATTAAAGCAGCTTCTTAGACTACTACCAAAATCTGAGTTTTTGTGGCATCTCGCGACCCGAGCCTCACCCGTGAAAAGTAATTCATTTTTAATAATACAGTAGTATGCTTCGATTNTACGGACATGTATGACATACAGAACGCGCACACCACAATTCTATACCCATCACGGCTCTACAAAACATGTCTGACGCACATTATTTCATATTATGGTGAATTAAATTCTTCTGTGTGTCGCCGTTGCACTACTGTAACTACTGTCTACTCTGATTGCAAGAAATGAGACTATTCCGTGTCGACAACGGACCATATCCATATCGAAAGGTTTTCCCATTCAGCATCGGTCATCTTTGGCCACGGTTTTGTCACCGTTTATGTTTTTGGGACCGCATTTTATCAGCGGTTTGTTGACCAAAACTTTACGTCTTCAAGTGCCCCGACGCAGAAGGGATTGGATGGTCTCGAAATGAATGAGTCTCATATAGGCCTGAACTCGCTCGTTGCTCACCCCTTCACTAGGTAATTCCAACGGTCTTCGACCATGTTTTCCAGGAAAACCATTCGGACAGCTCTTATCACGAATCCTAATGATAAAGCCATATTTTCTGCGTGTCTCGCTTAATGGCTATACAGTACCCAACACAGTAATCTTGGATATGTAAAAACTATCGCAGGATTTTTTGCAATAAAGTCAACAAATATTACATACATATTAAGAGATATAGCTCTGGCACCGTGTCGACCGAAAGTTATACCAGTCGCGGTCCATACTTTAATAAACCTTGAAGAGGTAAACATTTGCGCTAAAGTAACTTGCAAATGTGAGGCTGTAATGTATTTACTACCAATGCTCGTGCGCTCGCGCTAATGGAACAGTTATTACGAAAATATGATGATTGTTTAGCGAAAGAAAGCAGGAAAACAATTTGACGACATTTTTTCAGCCTTTCGCAGGCTCAGACGGGCTGATATACTGTATGTCTGCCACCACACCAGCTTCCAAACCAGGCTTTTCATTAGGTAATAATTATAGTGCGAAAATATTAATTAGTGGTGCGTCGTAAGTTAAACAAGTTTTTACAATTGCGTCTCTACTACAACAGTTACACTACCCTTGAATTTCCTATTAGGTTTATTTGATATATTCAACGTCAGAAAAATTTACAATTATTTACGATTTTTATTCGCACTCATCCGGAATTTTCATTCGCACCATTCGCACCACCTTCGTCAGTCGCACTGCATTCTTTTTCATTCGCACAAGCGTGAACCGTCACAAAGGTTGAAAAGCACTTGCATTCTATAGCGTAGAATGGAGCTTACATATATGCTAGCTGGCTAATACTCGAGTATCAGGCGAGACAGCAACCCACTAAATTAAGAGGTATTCCCATAAATCTGTACTCTAAAACTTTATTTGTTCGTCAGAAGCAATGTCAGTTTAAATCAACCAGCAAATAGAGCCTTACAGATGTTTATTTGATGGCTATTGTGTTACTTTAGTTTGCTGTTGATTCTTGAAACGTTTTGTGTATCAAACACAAAATATTAAAAGCGGTACTTTTATGTGGATTATGAGATAATGTGGTGGGTGCCTTGCCGAAAGACTTGACGTGATAGTAAAAACCGGAGTCATTTTTGCATTCAGCGCCAACAAGTTAGTCAAAAACAACTGTCAGATCGAAGTCAACAAAAATTGTGCTGCCTAGTGTTATGAATACAAGTCACAATTACCCCATGTCTGATCCGCTGAGGCAACCCCTGCGTGGGAAAATGACAAAGAAGGAGAATATGACACGTGCAGCTGTGACCATATACAGCAAGCAGGGCATGGCATGGTATGGGATGGAATGGGAATTTTCCATACTCCATACCCGCTCAATCGTTCCATACAATACTTGACAATTTTTCACACCATAGCAACATTCTTCCATACCATATTTGATACTTTCCTCATTCCAACCTCTCAAGTGATATTCTATTTTTGATGTGTGGAAATGTTCCGGTGTTTATATTCTAATTATTTTGGATGTAACCATTTAAACAGCTCCAATGTACCAATGATATCCCCAGTTTCTTTATATCATATATCGTCAGCGATGTAGGAACGTATAATACAGGCCTATACAAACTGGATTATTTGGAAATCACAACAGAATCTCAAGACATGCAAATATAGTGTGGTAACGCACTGCTAGCAGTAACGGCCTCTACAGAATTACATAAAACTAAGGTATTGTCAAATTATAAGATAGGTTCCTAACCTTTCTGCACTTCAAAACTGCTCCTCCAATAAAATTTGGTATGACTTTCTTTTGTAAAGACTTGCTATTGGTGAAAGTTAAGACCCCCAGAATGTTACAGCGCGCAATCAAATAAAAGAATAGTGAGCTGGTAACCGTAAATTCAATTTTGCGCCTCCGTAAAATGGATATGTGAGGTAAGCCGACAGAAAACTTGGAAGGGTTTGATATTTCCACAAATGTACCTAGGTAGCATCAATTTATATCTGTAAATGCCGAATACAGATAAACTTCCTGGTGTTGACGAATTTATGCGTATGGTAGATATAAGCCACCATAACCTACACTGTCGCACGCTACTATAAGTTATAGTCTATAACTCGAACAGTAAGAAATATGTAACGAGTCCGGCTATGATATCAATTAGTGATTCCACAATTTCCCGTCGATAAATATTCACATACATATGATCTTTTATTATAACGAATCAGGTGATTTCAATCACACCATTTCGCATACGAATCAAGGGAATCGCGTGCCGCGGTCCAATCGAATCGTTAATTGGAGGCACTGATAATACGAATTGCTGAATTGCAAATGAGCGAATTAGAGATACGATCGGCATTTCATACAGACATTTAATAAACGAGGTTAATAATGCATAGAATCTGTTTTCGAACTGAGTCTATTCCCAACCAGTAGCCCCTAAATTCCCCATAATTGGGGGATTCTTCACCGGTTGGGAACACCTGCATTAGAATATATCTTTAAATATAATTTTACATCACTACAAACATTTTACAACAGCTGATCAAATGTCTATTTTCCCCGGCAATCTGTGTGTCACATTCATTAGCTTCATTAGCCAACATCAGGGTGTCCGCTGCCAATTATATCAGAAATAACCAGATTTCATGAAGTTACAATGCGTGTTATAGGCCGGCATATCGAAACGTCGCTCCAACACAAGCTACATATTTTTGAATTACAATGATGGTTCTGTCAAATAGATAATGGGTGATGATTATACTCCCAAAGCGCAAAAAATGATTTCCAAGCTCAACAAAGTCATAAAAATATTCATGTGTCTTCTACGATTATAAAACTCCATTGGCTATTTACGTAGTGGAAGTTACGATAAGCGAAATGCAATTGTAACCCAACAGCGGTCGAATATCATTCATTTTTATGATATTTAAATTGGAATAATTATGAATAATATTATTTTCATTCATATGCCCGTCGTGAACCTTTGTTGTCTGCAAATAGATGTCGACCGGGATAGGTCAGTCATGAATCACAATTTGAGATATGAACATAGACAGTGAGCGATTTTCTGTGGTATGCAATCAATTAGACAAATCGGAAGTAGGATTATTGCCATTGCTCTGGCTAAACTGTCAGAGTATGGAAAAAGTATGGAAGTATATGGAAAACACGTTCCATACCATACTTGGCAAATTTCCACACCATACCATACTTACACTTTGCCATATTCCATACCGAAATTTCGTTCCATACCATACCATACTTTCATACCATACCATGTCCTGACAGAAAGCATGCTTGTCGAAAGGTGAATTACTTCCTTTAAGCATTTAGTGACAGAACAGTGCAATCTAGTATACTGCATTGTGCAATATTCAGGTACAGGCTCACACTCAAAATTTGATTGATTCCAGGTTTTACTTGTATGTGATATTCGACGAACTTTGCAAGAATATGTTTTAGTTTTTTCACGATAGGAAACGATTCACCTACAACGATGCTCCGTTTTTATGCATATGTTCTCCGGTCGCTGTGTCATTGCCAGCTTGAGTAAGCTATACGGCAGGTTCTGTATTCAGTAAAATCCTTGTAGCATCCAAATTTCAAATATCATGATAAGGACGATTGGATGGGAATTTGGTTGGTGTGTGACCATATTATATGTAGCATTTATAGTTGTGGCTCATTCACGGAGTGATATTCGTCTGTGTCGTACATAAGTTCGATGAAAGTAGATATGTTGGGCAGTTAACATTGGTTTTGTATATAAATGTATTTGGTTGTATTGAAGTCTATATTATTGCCAGACTTGTGAATCAGGTAGATTAGGGTTGCAATACGTCCGGATTTTCCCGGACATGTCAGGCATTTCACTGTTCAAACTGCGTCCGGTAGGAAATTTTATTCTTATATTCTTTATTCACAGCAAGAAACTGGTCAATTCACACATAATCCGGGGAGCAACCTGCACCCAAAGGAAAATGGCGAGATTGGAGTAAATTTTTAAAATTTCAGTAATGCAGTCAAATTGTTATTCCTATGCAATACATGGAGAAGTCAGATTACAGAATTGCAGTAGATGAAGAATTGGCAAGAGTTACAGAGCAGAGGTAGAGATGATTGAAAATGCAGAATCGAAATTACAGAAATGATGTTGTGATTCACTAGTAAAATTTTAGTCCAGTGGTGCATTCAAGGCCTTCCGAAGAATATGCACAGTGCCCAATAACGTGATCTTTTGAATCATGTCGAATCGAACGTTACCCGGAATCTGTTGGATATGTCTCATGAGTTTTTTGCTTACGACCCCTGTAGCGCCAATGACTATCGATGCAATGTTTATTTTGCATCGTCACATTTTCTCACATTCCATTTTGAGGTCTGCGTATTTGGACTGCTTTTCTGATTCTTTTTGTTGTATATTGTGATCAGCTGGGACAGCCAGTTCTAATGAATAAGCACTCTCTTTTCTTTTTTAGTTTGATGATCATATCCGGGCGGTTGCTTCTGATTTCGCGGTCAGTTATAACTGGTACATCCCACAAAATCTTTACCTGGTCGTTTTCTGCTGCGCTGTAATCGTACCAATTTTTTGTCGAAGTGGTGATGCTAAAATGTTTGCATAATTCAAGATGAATGTAGTGATTATTCCTATTGTGTCTCCATGTGTATTTGGTAGCTGCAAGTGCCCCACAGCCGGACATGAGATGTGCTACAGTTTCATTTTGATTGTGGAACATTTTGCATTTATTATTTGAATAGTTGCGCTTATGACCGATTAGGTCTTTTGCACCACGTACGAGATGATGGTAGGAAACTCTAAAATAGGCCTAAATGTCCAGAATTTTGAAGGGTTGAAACAGGCTCTTCATTTTTTCATAAATTAACAGAAACAACATTCTTTTTTTAGCAGATTTATGTCACTTGAAGTTTTTCTTTGCGCTACGCACGATAAAGTATCACATATTTATTTTAATATGGGAACTACCGCGCCCTCGCAAAAACTGTAATCAAAAATAAATAAAAATAACCTTCATTCACGGACATAAGTCTAATATAGTCGCAAATATACGAGGACGGTATATTCCTAGAGTCGGTTAAGGCCGTTTAAATGATTTATTCAACGATAGTGGTTCTAATCCTGGGGATCGTTTGCCTTTATTCTGGGGTTCGCGAATATGTTGAACGTAATCAGCTTCCAAAATAGGCCGTGAGTATGTCAAGGCAAAGCTGCTGACCTTTTTTTAGTAATCAGCTTATCGAATTTTGAGCTGTGCCACAGAACATTTTCAAATTGGAAATAGAGTCGCGACCATAAAAGGTTGGAAACCACCGGATGTGTGGTGTTTATATAGCTCAGGCTGATAAATAATCTTATCGGTGTGACATGAACATGACTTAACGATGTGAAATTACGCTCCCTGCATTTTCGAATTCACCATAGCCTACTCCACCAGCTCTACCGTTAACTCTTATAATGTGGGCAGAGAGAGGATCAAAACCACATAGTAAAATTGGTAGCTCGTCTAAGCTAGATCCAAAAAAATGGAATGTACTCTTCGGAAAAAAGATGCCCATTGTCGGTTATATCATGTCATCGGTGCGATTCCTGCATATGATCGAAAAAGGACAACCTGGCCGACTGACCGTTGGATGTCTGACTATTATTCTGAATTTCTAACCGTTTTCAACCTATACAGAAATATACGAAATATGTCAATTCCTTTGAAAATAGGTCGACAGAATGATTACTGCTCATCTGAGGCAGTTCAAAAATACATCGGTTCCAAATTAGACGCATTGCTAGAAGGACCGGTTCGCGTGATCGTTGATCGGCTGAAACAACTTGAGAAAATCGACAAACAATCCGGATGCTTACTGGATGTGGGGTGCGCCCACGGCGCAAGGACGAGATTGCTGGCACAGTACTTTCACCATTCGATCGGAGTAGACCCTAGCGCTCCACAGATATCCAGCGCAGTTGGCCTCAACAAGTCTAAGGACATTGAATTCAAAATAGCAAAGGCAGAAGAACTACCAGTAGAAAATCACTCCGTCGATGTCGTTACTGTCCTGTTCGCATTGCACTTCGTTGACATGAGGTCGTTCTTGACAGAATGCAAACGAGTTTTGAA
Organism: Botryllus schlosseri; assembly: GCA_000444245.1. Lineage (NCBI taxonomy): Eukaryota > Metazoa > Chordata > Ascidiacea > Stolidobranchia > Styelidae > Botryllus > Botryllus schlosseri. The sequence continues at coordinate 7,870 of ATSW01014518.1, read as the reverse complement.
GCCAGGTGGGGTTGTACTGTCATATCGGGAGAATCTATCTAGAATAATATCCGGTGACGACGCAGCCCTACCCGTGATCGACTCACCGGTGAAACGCATGATTCGAAAGAGCTTGGAAAAGGCACGAGAAATGTCACACCCGTGCTTTCACGCCTTCGAGCTCCACCGATCGCAATTCGATACAATGGATTGGCCGGATAAAAGCAGAGACGTGCATGAAATAGAGTACGCTGGTGCTGGTGAGACGATCTTGAGTCTAGGGTCGTGGTCGCGCTTCTACCTCTCTCTGCCGTTCTATCAGAAGCTTGGCGACGGCCCGGAAAATCCGATTATTGAGCTCGTGCAGGCGGTGAAAAAGAAATGGTCAAAGCAGAATATGGATTCAGAAGACATCAAAGTTAAATTGGTATACGAAAACGTAGTGATTACTTTGCAATAACATGCTGTTCCCTGTCACGCCTGTACTCAGAAGATTCGACACATGCACCTTCCAGGATAGCAATGGCCGGAGAAATCTTCCAATTGAAACACTTATGTGTCGTCGGCTTATCAATCAGTTGGTCATAATCATAAATCATGCAATGGGGGAGTTGTCGTAGGCTACTTGGTTAATTCACTGCTATCGGCGAGAACACGTTACGAAGCGCCGGAGGTTTATCATCCTCCCCTGAGTCGCTGTTCTGTATCTCGTTCTTCTTTGCAAAAATCACAGAAAAAGACAAAGAGAAGGACCAATTCTAAGAAGTAAACTAAAAGAGGAAAATGTTGAAACGACGGCCTAAAGATCGACATTGACTACCAGGCCGAGCTGGATGTTAGGTTGATAAACCGTAGGCTCACTTGATCGTTTCGACATTCTCCTATCTGTTGATTACATCGCATTGTGTCTTGTGTAGCTCATTGTATATTGGGTCTTGAGCGGCTGTAAATAATATAACCTCTCATTACGAATCGAACCAAATGGATATCTGATTTAGTTCTTGCCGTAGGGTCTACTGTACTTCAATCAAGCGAAACCATATAAAATGGCAGTGCACTGCAGTGTCAGGATCCGTTTGAATGAGCACAGCGTGTATGCTAGGTAGTGAATACACGCTTTGACATCCTAATTTCGTATCTACTATCAGTCAGACCTATACCAGATTCTCGGCGATGCTCAATATAGACTCGTCCCAAAACGATGTTGCTTAACAAGTCCACTACTGCCCTAGCTGCGATATGAAATTATGCATGGCCGTGTACTCAGTACATTTCGAGCAGGTTTAAACTTCAGAAAGTAAATCTCTGTCAATGCACACGCCGAGCCGCCTTTCGTCGTCGCTTGCCGATCTCCAAAGCGAGATTGCAAGCTTCCAAACTGTCACGCGCGCTACAAAGCTGACAGACCCCAAATATCCAAAACGGTTCTCACAGTCTATTATGTATCAAAATGATTGCAAAAATAGAGATTGAGCTAAGAAGTACAAAGGCGGCGAAGCGTCAAAAATACGTAAGAGCACGAGCGGAGAGATCTCGGCAAGCGAGAGAAATAGAGCTTTTCAGATGAGGCGAGCACTTCAACACTTCCACCATCAAGCCGTAGTCCGGCGTCGTCAAACGCTGCCGCAGCAGCGCTTCCGCGAGCTTCAGCAGGCCGGCCACGTTTTCGCGAGTGATGCCCGCAGGCACCAATTGCGAGACGGCTTGGGAACAAATCCCTGAATCGAAAAGATGCTTCAGTGTCGGACCAAATGCATAAACTTATCTTCTCTACGGGGACAATTACGCACAGAAACGACCTTCCTCGACAAGTCAGCTCTACTTATAATCAGAGCTGTTCAAAGTAGCCAAAGTTGGTGCTCAGGTAGAGGTTGGGCCAGAAATAAATTTCCGCTAGCAGTGCCATGTCGAAACTAATACAACTGGGAGCAGAAAATGAACGTTTCAAAGTACTCGAGTAAGTATTTCCTATAAGTAGCCTACATTTGGTCACATGATTCTGGCAGATATGTTGCACTGCATATTTTCGCGACGAGCGCAAAATGACACCATAATGTACAATATACATATACAATTATGCATGCATTCAGTTACCGTAACACAGCGTTGTACTGCGTGTGTCGACCAGTTCTTATCACTGTTTCACTAGTAAAAGTGACGCAAGCATATTCCAAAACCGCTTTCTACTATGACAAAATCGAAAATGTCAAGAGTAAATGATAATGCTTATAAGCCGTGCAGTTGAAAAACGTAACCAGTCTAGTAAACAGTGGCAGAAGATATAATCCATTTGATTTATTTAAAAATTAGAAATAGTCCGCCACTGATTCGTCATTATAAGCTTTGCACCAACTCAGAGGGTTGTGTAAGGTAAGACCAGGAGTAGAGTACCCACCATCCCTGCAAATTGCCGCAGAATTTGTGAAAGAGCGGGATATGACGCAACTATCAATTGCAGTGAAACAACCATTTTCCAACAACAATCTAATGTACAATTGATTAGGATATTCATACTGAAATATACACGAATAATTTCGGCTGACACTCGTCAGGGGTAATCGTCAGCAACTAGTAGAGAATTGGAAAGAACATTGTATATCAACATAGTTATCAACAATCGTGTCACAAAATATGACGCCACCAGATTGAACTACATAATGCAGTGGTTCTCAACCGGGGATCCGCGAAGCATTTTCAGGGGGTCAGCTAAGCCTCAAAATAGTTTGCTTGTTTTGTGGTATTCATGGTGTTTGTCGACTACTATGGTCATTTACCAGAGGTGGTCAAAGTAATCAAGAAAGCTACTCAAGTAGAAGAAACGACGAAAAAAAAATTCGAAGTATGAGGCATGATTACGTCATTGCATTTTGCAAGCGGTCCGAAATACAGATTAAGTGGTCATTGATTCTAAACCGATGAAGAAATATAGAGTTAAATATACATGCAAGAAAGCGCTGTATCGCTCACATATACGTAGAACTGTCAAACTACGTAAGTAATTGCATAGCCTCTGTTTATAGTTACCAGCCAAAATAGAGAATATAGAATATAGAATAGAGAAACGAATTGAAAATATGCAATACATTAGCCATATACATATTGATATGATACAATTCGAACCTGCGCCAATGGTTCAGCAGTATATAGACTATATCCGAATTCAATTTCAATCAAACAAGAGGTTTCGTTAAGGCAAGAACGGCGAACAGAAATACATATTTTGTTATTACATGACTTTACTACTGGTTTACGACACCGAGTTCGATCACTTCGTTTGTGGTCAATTTATTTGTGATAGAGCAATAGAGGCTCAGTAAAATGCACGATCATTGAGTGATTGACCGCTACCAAGGAGCGCCAACAATCCGAACATATGCATCATGCAATATACACTGATTTTCATCGACACCGATTACTTGACGACTTGAAATTGACTCGTGAATTTTGCTCCGAGTCACGAGTCAATCCACATTTCTGATACGCCGAGTCAAGTCAAGTCAGGTCATTTTAGCAAAGTGACTCGAGTCAAGTCAAGTTACACGAAACAGATGACTCGAGTCTGACAACACTGATTGATGCATACTAGGAGGTATCCAATTTTCGACAGCATAAGCATTCGTCCTCATCATGGGATGAAAATGATAGTATTGGTTTGGTAATGCGATACTAATCCTCTGTTTTCTCGAACAGCACGATTTCGAAAATATCCTGGTATGGCGCCCTCCCCATATCATAAGGTCCGTAGTTTAGTCGAAGAGCAATATGCAGAAGTTACATAGGATACGGCGCAAACACTTTGCGCGATTAGCAAACGTTAATAAAAAAATATGTTAGACCGTCAAAATGCCATATTGTGTATCTTTATTTCCGGAAATTAAATCCGTTACTACACTTGCTTTTATACTTCAACATGTATGTTATCCAGACAAAAGAACTGACATTAATTAGAACTCAAAGTATATGATACTGGGAATTGAAAGTGAAATATAAATACTACTTCTAAAAGCGGAACATGTATTTCATGTCTCAAGTCCAGAAAGCTTCAAAGGTGGTATGCTATAACAGTTTTTTTTAACTAAAACAAAGTCAGAGACCACGTTTCCAGATTAGTACACGCCATGGACATGCTGGATTACGATATGGTAAGTAAATGGTAGATTGCGAAACATCAGTTTCAAACGTTATGATGAGCCATATATATTGTGATGAACTATTTCATATGGGTGAAGGGCGACAATGGGGTATGAACGAAACCACGCCAACCCGCTACCTAAATTATATTTCCCGATACTATCGTGAAATTATACATGGTCACTCCGAAACCACTGCTCGCGAAGCGCGACGAAAATTCTGGGCTTTCCTCAATTTTTATGAAAATTAAATGTTGATACTCCGTGAAAACAGCCAGCAATTCCTCAGGCTAACTTCCTGATTGGAGGATTTAACTACTTCTACTTGACAAACTGAAAATAGTGAAAAGGAAGTAAGTAGATCACAAAATATTACGAAGTAGAAGTTGCGAAAATCAGATCTATTTGAGCAAGTACCAGAAGTAAAGGAAAACTACTTGACTACTCCGAAAAGTAGAAGTACTTCGTTACTGAGCACGTCTGGTGATTAGTCCATTTCAATGCGGGTCTGGTATACCCCAGTACACTCCATCTGAGTGGTACGCCATTTTATAATTATGGTACACCCCAGGGTGTACGAAACGTCAGGTTGAAGAGCCCTGGTCTAGATTGTGTCACCATAGTGTCATATATGGTGTGGACACAGCGAGACTGAACGGCTCACTGCATTTGGGTTACGTCATATATTCCATTTGACCAACGGCAACTTTACGGCCATTTTTGACCGGCCTGCCGAGCGATAAATTCAATAAAAACGGGTATCAACAGAAAGCTGCTGCTGTACTGATTACAGAAATAAAAATTCTATTCCGTTCATGGTCCTGGAACCCCCCAAAATCAGCCTACAAATTTGCTTTCTGATCGAGTTTTTGCATTGTGACGCAACAGGACTGTCTGGATATTTGTTCTCATCTTCACTCTCGTTTTGTTCGACAGAATTGTTGCGTTACAAGGTCAAAACTCGATCACAATACAAATTTGTAGGCTGATTTTGGAGGGTTCCAGGACCATGAACAGAATAAAATTTATATTTTCGCAATCACCACAGCAGAAGCTTTCCATTGATACCCGTTTTATTGAATTTAGCGCTCGGCAAGCCGGTCAAAAATGGCCGTAAAGTTTCCGTTAGTCAAATGAAATATATGACGTAACCCAAATGCATTGAGCCGTTCAGTATCGCTGTGTCCACGCTATATAGGACACTATGGCGTCACCGTAAAGCTATCTTACTTGTTTCGATGCAAATATAATGATACGACCTCGTTTTACAGTCGAATCCGCTCTTCGAACATCGGATATCCCGGACAGGCTAAAATGCTCGGGAACGGGGCAAAAGTCAAGTGTGCACGCAAACACACTCTCGTTAATTCGAACAATTATCCTATTCTCTAAACCATTTTTAATCATATACCGAAGTAAGCTATAAGCCGATGCAGCACAAGATGCGAGCACGTTTATTTAGGACCTTGCCTTAACAGACTCACGACTGACAATGGATTAACGCAGGGGGGAACATCAGACAATCCACGAGCACAAATAATTAGTGACACAAAGTAATTACACAGTACAGCGTCAGATTAGCTCGTAGGTTGTATTTGTTTCGAAATTTCCGGGTCGACTTATTTGCTAATCCACCAATGTCGTTTGTTTGTTTGTGGTAATCATGGTGTTTGTCCACTACAACGGTCATTTACACCAGGCCTATTTTCTGCATTTTTGATACCGTATCTGCCGATCACGGCCCACTTCTAGGATTTTTGTAAGACACCGCTTACGCGGACGAGGTGGCGATTAGGAGCCTAGATAAACTTCCAACACTTAGGTAGGAATTCTGAAGTCGACCTCGGTCGGACTCGAACCCGCAACCCATTGGTGTTGCAGCCGTAGATTACCACTGAGCTATCTTGCCACCAATGTTAATAATCCTATAATACGTTTCGAGTAAAGCTGAGTTTTTCGATAATTTGTTGGTACGCAACTAAATCACAGAACCTCGAGGTGCAACTTACGTCTACGTACGTAAGAAAAAGGTTGAAAACCACTACACTAGGCTATTGGGCCATCTCTGATGTGACCTGATGGGATCTCTATATAGGCTAGGTTTATTTGATTATGTTCAATCCATCCCAAAGCAATCTGACACAAGACTATGCACAAACAGCAAGAAGAGGTGTTGTGTTGCAATGCCCGAATGCCTCAAGTTTTCTTCTAAACAGTATGATTGATGAAAACGAATATTAGCATATAATATCTATGAAATACTCTCGACATTGGCGGTGACAAGAGATGCAGGTGTCAATTCGTGTACGGCGAAATTATGCACAACCTGTACTCAAACTTGGAAGTCATCAACTGAGGTATGTGGAATCCTTCAAATATTTAGGTGTCACTTTTGACAAAAGACTCAACTATAAGATACACACATCTAACGTTGCATCCAAATGCGCAAAGCGCATGAATTTACTCAAAATGGTATCCGGCACATCTTGGGGTACATCCACTCGAACGCTATTAACCCTGTATAGGAGCCTGATAAGATCCATCATAGAGTATGGCATGGAAGCGTACTTCTTCGCACCGAAATCACACCTCACGAAAATAATATCAATCCGCAATCAAGCTCTGAGACTTTCTTGCGGTGCCATGTCCAGCACCCCTATATGCGTATTAGAGGCCTCGTGTAACGACATGCCCCTTTTTCTAAGGCACCAATATCTTTGTCTCAAGTACCGTTCCAAGATCAGAACACAACAATCAAACCCAGCACGTAGTTTATTGGAGGGTTCATGGGAGGAAATGTACAATCTACTCTCGGACCTATTTGTGACTTTCAATCTCTTATCCCGACTTCAAATATTGGATGATTTGCAAGTCAGAGGTGACCACCCTCTAACCATATGCCCTTGGTTATTGAAATGCGCTATGATTGATACATCACTACAAACAGCCCTCGGACGCGATCCACCACGTCACATTGTCGATGCTATATTCAGAGATTATATTTTTGATCAATACCCAAACAGAATGCTAGTTTACACCGATGGATCTAAAAACATCAACGGTGCTGGGTACTCCTTCTACATCCCCGATCGCAATATAAGAACATCAAAAGTATGTTCGAAACTCCTATCAATCTTCTCGATTGAGCTGAGAGCAATATTCGATGCACTGATATGGATTTCAGAAAATTCCATCGAACGAGTTGCTATTCTGAGTGACTCTTTGAGTGCATTGCTGTCGTTGAAAAACCATCTTGGTGAAAATAACTATATTACCAATCAAATATTAGAACTAACTCACCATCTCTTACATGAAANNCATAGAGATATTTCNTTTGTATGGATTCCAGGACACTGTGGTATTGAAGGGAANGAAGTCGCTGACCGACTTGCNAAAGAGGCTGCGGCCCATGACTTAGCNGACCAAAGTGTAGATCTTACTTCTAGCGAGGCCAACTCANTGANTNTAGGTCGCTGTAGGCAAGACTGGAACCAACNTTTCATCGAAACCGCCTCTGGAGCACATTTCAAACAGTTCTGCCCTGACATATACACAAAACTACCTACTTAACCACGCCACGCCGTGCCGAAACCACCATTTTCAGATTACGGACCGGACACTGTCGTCTCAACTACCATCTTAGCAAAATTTGGATGCTCCGATACCCCTGATTGTACCACATGCCATGTTGAAGAAACTGCAGAGCACGTTATTATCGAGCTGTCTCTTATACACATCTCTGAGCGGGCTGGCAAGGCAGA
>ATSW01014515.1:0-17939 GCA_000444245.1 Botryllus schlosseri | reverse complement strand
CAATTGCTCTGCTTCTACTGGTGGGACTTGGACCAAATTTGGTGTGCAGCGTCTTTTAGGCAAGCTAACAATATAACAATATAACAATTTAACACCTGATGAAGGAGCGGCGCTCTGAAAGCTTGTGTAATAAATATAATTATTACTTTGCAAGTGGTGTGAAAGCAACCAAGATCTTAATATAATCAGTGGACAACCCTACCGGGCACCTCTGGAGAAGTGTCACATACTCATATCTCCGTGTACTGCTCATTTCAAGCGATTGTCACGTCATTACTATTATAGAAAACAAAATCTCAAGCTGAACTTACCCTTTGCGGTGGTGGCGTCTTCCAATCCAGCTTTTTCACAATGTCATTTACTCCAATCAGGTCGCAGATGGAGTCTGTCATGCTGCCAGTGCGGGCGTGGCGTGCCCCGGCGCCTAGCTGCAGCGCGTTTTCGTAGAGCTTCAGATGTTGCTCAAAGTCCGAGACTTGCGCCTGGAAGAAGATTTTAAAATTATGGTTCAATCAAGTTAAAATTATTCAGTTCAATCTTATAGGAATGAGAATAGCAAATGTCTGCTCAACAAGCTCGGCTTATTTCGCTCGTTCTTCTGTAGCATTTATAGCAAAACCAGAAATTAGATTAAAATAAAATAAGAGGATAGAAATATTTCACAAATTAGATTTCAATTAGATTAATTAGTGTAACTAGTCTGCCTATAAACCCTAATCGACCAGACCCATTTGACATGCAATTATCAACACCGCAAATGCGTCAAATTAATACTTCAAAATGCATAGATATGTTTCAACCAACAACAACCTGGAAAACTTTTCAACTTCCCGTTACACAATTTAAACGCAAAGACAGCAAGATATGATTTCATATTATCTCACAGTCAAGAAGGCTATTTCTTCCTCGTTTCTCTTCCTCTCGCCGAGCAGATCGGAAACTTGATGCTTTGCGAGAGCGTTTTCGTTGGATCCCGCCAACAGACCCTGCAATTCACAACATGCGTCACAAGCGATAGCCTTCTGCACTACGAGGGCTCAGGAGCTATGTACAGAGAAGTACGCTCACTGAAATCCATACAACCTTTGATTCCTAATTTTTTTAACATCAGCATTATGGCATCATGTTTTGACTAGAAGACATGGGGATCCATCTAATTGTGTTAAAAAATACGGTTCCGACCACCAGAGTTTTGACTTGGCAATATGACATCATGTTATCATTATGTCACAATGCATCCATTACGTCACCTCATTGTATCCAATCCTTCCAAATTCTGAATTTCTGCCTTATGCCTTCGTACGTTTCACTATGTCACAATTGACCCCGACCAGATCATAATCCAGGCTACAGCCTGCGTGTCTATGTTAAAGAAATCTCACAGCAACAGCGCACAGAAACCAAAAATGAGCGTTATTGAAATCGAGGATCGATCAAAATCAGTGTACTCAATGAAAAAAGATTGCGAGCGGGAATTTATACCAAACTTTCGCGGTTTCTAGGCGACCCCACCCCGATTCAGCATTACAGCCTGTTTTTCCATGAAAAATTCGGAAAAAGTACGGCAACAGATACCAGAAAACAAAAAAACCAAGATAGGAAGAGCCGTAAACACCAGTCTGTCGAGAATATTTTAGTGTGCCATGTTCAAAATGGCCGGCCAATCATTAACAACGACGTGAAATAAATTCCACGCATTTACAAACTAAAGAAGATAACAATATATGACAACGAGCACCTGGCATTGATTCTGCGCTTCTTCCAAGCTCTTCGTCAATCTGTTTATCGTTTCGGTTTTATCGAGCAGAGTCTGTTCAGCTTCGCGAGACACGCGACTCAATTCGTTCTGCACCTTGCCCAATTCCTCGTCCTACAATGCAAACGGAGAAAGATCCCTAAATCTCACAGCTAGCGATATGGTTGGTTGAAATTGATTATAGTTATTACTGAAAATTGTCGAGTTTTCATTTATTAAAGCGTTGCTTGTTTCTGCGGTGCATTTGTGGCTGCAAATACAACATTTGCCAACGTAAATTCCGAATCCAATCCTAACTTTTTCAAATAAGGCAATATATACTCCAAGTCTTAATTTTGCTCATCACTACCCACATACCGTTTCGCCAAGCTGCTGTCGCAATTGGTCCAGCTGCATCGTGAGCTCTAGTACTTGCGATTCGTGACGTTGCGTCGCGGCCGACAGTACGGCGTCGTGCTGCTGTCGCGCCCTTTCCATCGTATCGACGCTGCTGAGTTGCGTCACCTGTTCGTGTAAGCTTTCTATAGTCCGCTCCGAGACTTGCAGTTTTGTTACCAGCTGAGAGAGAAAAATTACACGATACAATTGCGAGAACCGAGTGTCCTACGCGACAATTGATGCAACTAATAATGGTGATGACTAGGGCAAGTTTTTGCAACTTTTGCAACTTTTTTTACAGCTTCCGGCAGCTTCCTAAATACTCGTAAGATATGTAGAATGCTGTTTTAAGCTGTTTGAAGGAATCTTATAGTGCAACTTTTTGCAACTTTTGTACATTTTTTCATGCAACTCCTTGCAACATTTTGCAACTTTTTCGATTTTTCATGAAAGTATTTTCGGTTTTGGTGAAATACACGGCCAAATTCGACTGAAACACCGTAAATCAGCACCGAAGTACGGGTATTTCGGGAGCTGAGCCGGTAAATTGACTTTTTTTTTTAGTCAACCGAGCAAAATGTGGTCTTTTAGTGCAACTTTTGCAACTTTTGTCGAAAATAAATAAATAAATGCAACTTTCCGCGGATTTAACCGCAACAAAAACTTGCCCTAGTGATGACGTTCATCGCAGTTGTGACGGAAGTCGATATCATAATTTTGAACCGATGCAGATATGCCATGATTCAAGTAGAACGTCAAATTATTGACAGTTATTTGAGAAATAAATACATCCCATATCCTCCTCATTTATTTACTATAAAACTGCGGCAGCGAAAAAAAAAGATTTCCATCCCAAACGGCGTAGATAGTTAACGAAACAAATTATCATGTTTTATCAAAAAGTCCGCTTAGATTACCGTACTGGAAACAGAGAAGAACTACCATCCCTTGTTTTTGCTCGACAAGATCAATCAAAAGAACGTACATTGGCATTACTAAATCCTCGTCAAATTTTACTCAAAAATAGGAATAGGACATTGCTCATCTTTGACAATCAGAGGATACCGTCAGCAATAATGGGAGCATCCCCTGATGAGTGTCAGCCTAAAAGCTTCAGGAATAAATAGGAATATATTATAAAAATGTGTCATGAAGTTCTGTACTATAAAGTTGCTCTTGATCTTTTTGCTGCATATACACCGAATCATGATAATCATACACACAATCTGTGCATATGAGTGCATGATGTGCATATGCCGCTGGACAAGGAAGGTGCGGATAGATTCTTATAAGGCTTTCTAAGTCTTGCACCACACCTCCACGCTATCGCGGGAATGCTGAGCGCCAAGCGGGGAAGTCACAGATACCAATTTTAGTGACCAGGTCTTCAGTCTGACCCTGTCGGGGTTTGAACCCAAGACAGACCGATGAAGAAGCCGGACGCTCCACCATCACGCTATCTTGTCGGTAAAATATATAGTTTATTGATATTGATGGATTTAGGTTTTTACGAGTATATTACCTAGACTCCTAGAGTCACAAAGCGACATTCTAATTAAAGTCAGTCGCGGGTCAATAAGGATCTTCACCTCATTTTTTGCCGATTTGAGAGCGTCGATTTCCGCCGCGTCGGCCTCCAATCTCCCTTTCAAGTCGTGAATTTCGCGATCCTTTTCGCAAACCAGGCTCTGACTTTTCTCCAGGCTTGAACTCATCCCGACTTTTTCGTCTTGAAACAGGAGGGAGGCTTGAAGAAACAGTTACACAGTCGAACAATTGTTGTGTGATTCCTACTTTATATTTAAATTCCCCTATTTACGTCTGCCCAGAGGTGATCAAAGCTGCCAGAGTTGTCATTCCAGCAGGAGTAAAAGTAAGGCCGTATATTTCTACTCGATTACATGTAGAAGTGTCGATTTCAAAAACATGCCTAAACTATGTGCAATTAAGAGTCAAAATAAGAATATTGTATCTTATAAGAACAAGTAGTTTCAAAAATTACACTTGGTCGTGGGATTACATACTTTTAACAGTCAATCAGAGTTGGCTAGTTTTATGTACATACGGAACAGTATGATCAAAATCTGTAAACTATGCAGCAAAATACTTCCCTAATACAACAGTATTCTCGTCCCATGACGAATACATATCCTAATGCAGAACAAACGACTTGATAACAAACCGGAAAAAGTCCGAGATATTGCCTAAATTGCATCCTTTGGTGTTTGCCCGGAGCGTGATCTATGTTCGAGATGATAAACCCTATCAATGGTATGATTGGAATTGGGATCCGGGATCGAATGATGTGAGGTCACGGAATGAGGAAGATATTACAGTTCTTAACTTGGTGGAATTCTTCACGGCGTATCGCATACCAAGTTTCTTTACTATTCCTAGAATTTGCCGAAGTGCATGCTAATTGTACGATAAAGAAAGAAGCTTTTACCAAGAGGATCGTACAATTTAACACGGGGAGAATTCGTTGGAAGCTGAGCCGAATAAGTTGGTCATATTCACTTAATTACCCCTGCGACAGCAAGCTACCGTTGTGGCAAGGATTCTTCGACAAATGGCATCACCATGCGATGAAAATAAGGACAGAGTGGACTGTAGATTGCTCGTTCTATGGCAAGGAATCGTCCAGAATACGACCCAAGACACTAAAGGCGGATCCGTATCTAGTCATGACCTGGGGAAAAACAAGCGATTTTATAAAAAGAACTCTAAAAGAGTGCATGAAGAAATGAAATGCATTACATGAAGTGCCGCAATTCACATACAACGGACCCGTGCGGAATTTATATTTGAGGATTTGGCAAGGAATAAGTTGGCATTGATGAAAGAATACGTTAACAATACATGGGCAAACCCGAATATATCCAGGATATACTATAAAACATGGGCAGTAACTCGGTCAAAAGGTTTAAACCGTTCGCTACGTTTCACATGCTGCATAGATGGGGATCGGTTGTGTACAAGGGTGAACACGAGGGAGTTTGGAATAATCAACTACGGTTGAGAGCAATGTTCCCTCTAAGCTGCGCATGTGCGCAAACGCGCAGTGCTGAAGCGGTCTCTGCGCACAGAAAATCTATGTTGCGCACAAAAAAGCCGAAGTGGTGACCGTTTTCTTAGTCGTTACGCACTGTTGTCCAAGGGTCTGCGCAGTGAGTTAGAGGGAACATTGATTGAGAGTGGTTGATGGAATACCTAACAAAACCATATCCGGAACTCTTTTATGTCGCCTGGGACTACTGAGAAGAGGAGAAAATGAAGGCAACCCATCGATTATTGACACATATTGGTCAGTCTACGAAACTCATTGGCCACCAAGCCAAGATACGGTGGGTACGATGGAGTTTTGGAAGAGGATTTAATACTAAAGCAAATGGAAAACACCAAGAAATCACTTCAACCTCATTGCGATCATCCATTTGTTCCTCTGATTACAAAACTTAAGTACTGGAATGACACATGATACTATGCGAACCTACAAGAAAAATATCCTGTTAAGCCTTTTTGTTTTAAGACAACGACAGGAAAGCCATATTCTGCTAATAATCAGACAAGATCAAAGAGGCAAGTGTCAGCGGTGGGTTCCAGATTTATACAATTGGTAACTACTGGACAATGGGGTTCCACTAAAATGGAATCGGCAATCGATGCACATGTGGCAGGCCTGGAAATAAAATTTAGAGATAGGTTTCTTAATGATGCAAAGAATCGAGCAAGAGGGTCTTGGGCGTATGCACAAAATTACGCCAGAGTTAATGAAGATGTTGACCAGTTTACAAATAATGTTATTCGAAAAGGCTCGGCTAGCAGCCAAAGATGACAAAACTCTTTCGACCTTAGCGCAGATGGGAAATGGAGCTGGTTCCATTGCGTTTAAGAACCTGGTATCGGAAATACACATGCTGGAAAGAATGTCACGAGTTCAACTAGCGGCGGACGATATGGTCAGCAAGGAATTGCAGCAAGCGAACATACATGCGCCCAGCGATGTCAAATTTGAATTGATTATTACAGAGGGTATTTTACAACTGAAAACGCTTGCAAGAAGAATGAGAATATCCGGGGAAGATGTGAATATTGAACAACTTGAAGAGCCGCTAGAATTATTTGTCAACGACACCAATAGCGATCTGACGATTTGAAAGATCGAGAACAGTGCTATACACCGAGAACTGGAAAAGATCGCAAACAAGAATGCAAGTATGGCTATAAAACATGAGGAAAAAACATGGTATATTCGAAGATCGGGAATTGAACGGGTACTTGACGCGTCATCGAAGATATTAGCAAAATCCCTTAGGGTCTCGGAACTGTAATTGTCAAAACTGCTAAAGGTGTCGGAGCTGGGTTAGAGACTGTTATTGATGAAGGTGAGAAGATAGTAAATGGCGCGGGTAAAACAGTTGGAGGGATATTCGGAAGTGCATTTGGATCACTGTTTAATCCATCATTGATTCCAGCAGCTCTAATATAGCAGCTCTAAAAGTAATATGTATCCTATTACAATGCCACCCGTAGTGCCATGAAAACAAACACAGACTACATCAGGTATTGCGGTGGGGAAGTAATAAAAAGGAACGTATTTGGTCAATCAAGAATAGCAATTTGCTTCACGAAGGACGCAAGATACTACCCGCAGTCGCTAAAATGGCGGCTATAGCATTGCCAACTTATGAACCAAGACCAACAAAAGGTGTGAAATGGGCCGACGAGATCGAATGTGAGAATTAAAATCGCGGGATGTAAAGCAGATTGTAAGATACAATATTTAAAACGGAATTTGTGACGACGGCCCATGTAAAACAAATTTGTATGACACGTTAATTGACCTGGAATCTGAAATAACGCTACATAATATTTATTGGTATTCAAGGAAGGATATTATCGCCAATTATTGTCGTGCTTTGCATTGCATGGTACATGAGAGCTATGGGTATTCCAGGAAGAAGGTGTCTGAACGGCTATCTCTAGACTATACAATAGCACATGCTACCCATTCGGTGATAGAATTTGGTACTGACAAGAGGTATGGCCGCGACAGTTGGAATGAACAAGTCTCCATCAGTTATGAAATGGATTTTGACAAGTAACGCATCTCCAAATGAAGTCGTAACGCCCGAAAAGAAAGTGAATAGTCGGCCGTCGATAAGTGCTGAAGTTAGGGAAGTACTGGCTACTGAAACTGTGGACAAATCGCAATTATCGCAGAGAGCTCGAAAAAGATACAATCGAATGCTACGAGAAAAATCTAATTCGTCGATCAGATTAGACAAGGAAACGTTGGCGGCGTTTGAAAGATACAAGCGTATAAAGATACGAAATGATCCTGAACAATGGCAAAACATCAGAATGTGTGAATTGCTCTTGCATATGACTGAGCCTAATTACCAAAGACTCTTCCAGAAAACACGAATGATGAGACACAACGAACAGATGGCATTGAAGGCAGAAACGAAGCAGAAATTGCCTAAAGGAGTCGTGTTTGCTAGTAAAGGAATGTTGGAGGGAAAGAACATCCCGGAAGGCGCCTTGCAATCTGACGGAAGAATTCTACCGCCTGGAAATGCTGTTTCCATTGGTAAATAGACGAAAAGAGAGCTGCGAGCAGCCCTGAAGAGAAGGCAAGTCTGTGTTCTAGCCGCAACGCACTGCAACTTATGCCACGAGGAAGAAAAAGACTGTAAATTACATCAGACTAAAGACTGCAACAGCACAAGGGTTAAAAGCCGAAAGGCAAAGATTTAAACTAATAAATTCAATTAGTTTCCCAGTCTTTTAGGGTGATTAGTGTACGCCAAACGCTGCTACGAGTCTCCGGTCGACATTCCCATCGACAGACCTGCTCGAGATGTGTATATATGTAATAAATCGTGTGGTTCGGGGGGCCTTCATAGATAGGTCTAACTAGGTAGGAACATTTCGTTGCCAACGGAGAAGGTTTTGCCTGCTGGAAGGCGGCTTAATTGGCAACCGGTTGTGCATAATGCATGGGCAATAACTATTGATATTTCCAATTGACTCGTAACAATGCTAGGTTGTATGGATGAAATTC
Source organism: Botryllus schlosseri (assembly GCA_000444245.1). Classification (NCBI taxonomy): domain Eukaryota; kingdom Metazoa; phylum Chordata; class Ascidiacea; order Stolidobranchia; family Styelidae; genus Botryllus; species Botryllus schlosseri. The sequence continues at coordinate 9,738 of ATSW01014515.1, read as the reverse complement.
GAAGTGGGGAATAAGGTGCGAAGGGCGAGAGTTGGACTCCGTGTTCTTAAACGGCGTATCCCGACATTATGAATGGTATTGTTGTCGTCAAGACGACAGTAACCGGACAAGGATGGAGGGCTGAACGCGGTGATGGAACGACTTGAGAAAATCTTGAACTTGACACACCTTAGGGCACGCTGCTAAAAACTGGCCTACGGCCATGTTTGGATCAATGTGTCAGCCTTATTCCTCCTAGATCTAAGTCAGTAAATGAGGGGTCTGGGTAACAGGTCACCGAGGCGATTAGGGTTCAGACTGTTTCGTGGTATATGTCAAATGATGCATGTGTTGGTAATTTATTGTGCAAAAATCTGATTATCGAAATTGAGCTGCTTACATGTTAATTGTGTTTGGTCATCTTCCCAGACGATATGCCTAAGCGAAGTAGGGTGAGACGAAAAGTGGTGGCCTGAATTGGCGAGAATTGGTGTATAAAGTAATAACAATCCACGCCGGCGAAAAGTCTGGAGAGTCGATGCGGCATGATAACATGTGTGCAGACATTAATGGGACATGAAGCAACATTTCTGATGTGTAATAAGTTAATGGACATGAATGAAATGAATGTGACGGGTAGAGAACTGCACAATGAATGTGTTTTGACATGATAACATGATGATGTATTACGATACTAAAAACGAAAGGCTTGACTTGGTGTATCCGAAGCATGAATAGGATTATTCACACTAGCGCAACATGTGCCTTTGTATAGAATGAACTCATGAATGTAAATGTGAAAATGAAGAACGACTTGCTTGTGACACAATCGTAATGTGCCTACAATATGCAGTAATGAGCATGCGACCCGGTTGGAATATACCTTATGCTGAAGTCTGTATATTGTTGAAGTAATCATGTCGTAATAATGAAGTAAAGCTCCTATAATAAGCAATAACAAGCACACAACCCGGTTGCAACCATATGGTGAGCTGGTAGCCCCGGTTGCACAAACCGAATCCCTAAAACCGCACCAACCTTTCGTCATAGCCAGCTGATGATTCAACATCCGGCCTTGTCGCGCCGACTCCGATTTCACGCCCTCCAACTCTTTGGTGAGTTCGTCAATTCTTTTGCCTCGCGCCTTGTACAAAATCTGCAGCTGAGCCATCTGCCGGCCGCCAGTGTCGAGTCGCGGGTCTACGAAAAGCATGATTCGGCAAAAATTAACGAGACATTTTAGAAACGGAGAAAACGTTATACCTCCGCAGGCTTGATTAATTTCATCGTGGAGATTGGGCACGTTTCCTTTGGCCGGACTGCTGTCCAACGATGGATTCTACAAATCGGAATTAAGGTCAAAGTTGACTGACAGTATTTTCCAGAGGTGGTCAAAGTAACGTTGCTACTGGAGAAGAAATAATGTCTTATATCGCCACTCAGATACAGTTGAAATTGGCATATGCACTGAATCATGATATACATACACACGATATGGGCATATGCATACCACGAGTGCATATGCCACTGGACAAGGAAGGTGCAGATATGGCCTTGTAATGCTTTCTAAGTCTTGCACCATCTTTCCATGCTATCCCGGTAATGCTGAGCGCCAAGTGGGGAAGTCATGGTTACCAGTGTTACTAATCAGGCCTTTGGTCTGAACCGGCCGGGGATTGAACCCACGACCTACCGATCAAGAAGCCGGATGCTTCACCATTACACTATCTTGTCGGTGCATGTAAGTAAGTACTCAAAAAAGTACCGACCACCTCATGTCGATACAGGGCAACACCACACAATGAAAATTTATAGCACCACTCACTTGCATATCGTGGTAACCATTCATATTTGTCTTCATCCATTTGTCCGCGACGCCAATCTGTCCGTTTTGAGGGGGGTACGACTGTCTGAACGACACCTTTGAACTCTGCGGCGACATAACAGACGAAGACGTAGCTGTCACTGTTCCGCTGCCATTTTGCTGATCAAACCGCTGCGCGGCCCGGTTCCCGTCCGTCATGTTACCATAGTCCTCGCGACCTTCGACCTGTCTCTGGTCGGAGTACAGGAATTCGTCCCGCTGTCCTTGCGGATGCGTTACACGTGCCGAGTCGCCGTTATCACGGGGGTAGGGTTGGAAAGGATTCACAATATCGGTATTCTGAGAATTTCAGAAATGGTATTGAGTGAGGCATATGGAGTATTCAAGTGGGGTGATAGTAGATGAAAGTGGCAGTGTTGAGCGTTGTTCAGCTATCAAGACATAATGGCTGTTGCCGCAGAATTTTACCCTTCATTGAGTTCGCAAGTCCCAGTGTTTCTGGTTTGTGGCGAATGCANAGGCTCNTCCAATCTAACACTGCNGGNATGATTNATTTTTGAAACAGGATNTGTGGGGAAAGGAGCAATATTTGTCGTGTCTAATTTCGGGCATTGTTTTAGTTAGAAGTGTATTTAATTAGTCGTTATTGACTGTATTGAGTAATAGCCGATGACCATTTGGTCAGCTGTTTNATCGCTGGGAATTTGCATCATCAAAAAACAACTTCATCCTGATGTATCTCAATTTCGTTATTTGGATTGTTTAGTTCCTCAATAATGGCTCATTGTAATTGGACACTAATCGACCGTGACAGACATCGCACGTACTCGCCTGGCTGCACGCTGCGTGCGGGANCTAACGTTGTTTGCTTGTATTTCTTAATCTTTTTAGATCATAGTGTGATTGGGGTTATTGCCTATTAGCATACAATAAAACTGTAATCACACTCATACTGTGTATTGCGTGGGATTTATTACATCCAAGAAGACTTATGCTTGATTTACAACAAACCATAGACAGCTGACAGTGCAACATGGTTGTGCATCCAGAATGTACTTCACGATTATGAGGTTACAATAGCTTTGCTGTGAGGGCCAAGTCATGCAGAGACATGATTGCATGTTTATAAAGGATTGTGAAGAAATGAACGTTTTTGAAAAAAGTCTGGATACCTGGTCTGGATCAACAACTGGAGCTGCTATAACCTACATGGCATTGGGGTTGTGACTCGCTTACTATATCACAATCGGACAGCTAGTATTTCCAAGCAAAAAAAAGAATATTACAAAATTTAAAATATTGCAGTTCCTTAGTAGTAACAGAAAAATGATAGTATCACTGTACACTGTACCCCGTCAACCGCTTCTGTTTGAAATCCCACCTAGATTCTATTGCATCCAATCAGTTTTATATTATAACAATTACACAGTACAGATTCCCATCCTACCCTGTAAGCAGAGGTGGTCATGGTCGAAGTAGTCAAGAAAGCTACTCAAGTAGAAGTAGCGACGAAAAAATCTACTCAAGTACGAGTAGAAGTACTTCTTGCATAAGCGACCTAAAACTACTTGAAGTAGAAGTAGAATTGACTGACTTTAAATCTACTCAAGTAAGTCAGTAGTTTTGAAAACAGTCTTAATTCGTTCGCATGGACTGTCAAAAGCTGCAAATTGAGCTATGCGGAAGGTGCAGAGAGCTTGATTCGTATTAATGCATCCCCGAAGGTATCAATTTTCGACAGAATAAGCATTCTTTCGCATCATGGGATGCAAATTACAGTATTGATATGAAAATGCGATACACGGTTTTAGAGAATATCATAGCACGGCGACCTACCCCACATAATAAGGACCCAAGTTTAGGCGAAGATCAATACGGAGAAGTTGTATCGGCTACGATTTCAACACTTTGCGCGATTAGTATACGTTAATAACAAATATTGTGGATTGTAAAATTTATATTCAGTGTAGCTTTATTTTCGGAAAATAGAGGCATTATACTACACTTGCTTTTATGCTTCAACATGAACATTTGAACATGTATGTGCTACAGACAAAAGAACTGAAGGTAATTAGTACTCAAGTATGATACCCGGAATTGAAAGCGAAATACAAATACCACTTCTTAAAAGGGGAAAATACATTTCATATCTTTTGTCCATAAAGCTTCAATGGTGATTTGCTAAAACAGGTGTAACGTTAAAAAAAATCCAGATTTTCCAGATTAGCAGGACACGTCATGGGCTGATAGATGATAGGTAATTTGCGAGATTGTGAAACGGTAGTTTCAAACGTTATGGTGGGCCATAACTAATGTGATGAAATATTTGATATGGGCGACAATGCGGTGTGAGCGGAACCAAGCAATCCGGTACCTAAATTATATTCACTGGTACTTTTGTGAAAACATATTTATCACTCCATACCTACTGTGCGCGAAGCGCAACAAAATTTCTGGGCTTTACTTGACTTTTATGATAATTTTTTATGGACTCCGTGAAAACAGCCCCGAAATTCCTCAGGCTATCTTTGTCATTGGGGATTAAACTACTTCTACTTGACAAACTGAAAATAGCGAAAGCTAATGAAAGTAGATCACAAAATATTTTGAAGTAGAAGTAGACAAAATCAGATCTACTTGAGTAAGTATCTGAAGTAGAGGAAAACTACTTGAGTACTTCAAAAAACTAGAAGTACTTCGTTACTGACCACCTCTGCCTGTAAGAACTACAGTCACCTACCATTTGATAAATATTCCCATCATTGCCGAAACCCTGCTGCCCATGCTGCTGATGCCATTGTTGAGACTGTACTGGCATTGAACCGTAGTTTGGATCATAATAGTGTTGTTGATTCGTCCCATAGTTTTGATTATGAGAATATTGCTGGTTGAAATAAACATAACGTGGTAAGGTCAGCACGCCGTCACAACATACAATACACAAGTCTGTAAATATTATCAGAAGGATATCCAAACTCAATGCACAATGCCAAGTCTGTCGACACCTGTTTAACAACACGATAAAAGAGTGGTGATGAGCTAACAAAACAAGCCAATGCCAAGAAATCTTGAATCTAATTTGCATTTGTAAGTCAGAAAAACATTAGCCAACCTCCTTCAAACGCATGAGTTGGAATTAAATAGCTTCGTGGAGGTACTGAACTTCAATATACTATTCAATTGACTTAGAATTACTATAAATAAATAAGCAGTCAGGGAAAGTTTCAATAGGCTATGAATTGCACGCACTGAGATGTAATTCAAATCCCAAATATATAGACTATGGATCATGGTACTTACAGATTCATAACCGTATCCATTTCCGTAGTAAGCATTGTGTAGTTCTTCAGATGATGAGACGGTCACCACATGATTGCTCTGAGGCCATTGCTGATTTGAGGAATTATCAACAGGTTCTGAAAAATATGCACCATTTTGATTAATTTCAATTAGTCCTCAATTGTGGCCTAGCGCAGCAGGGCATTCTGAACCTCACTGCACTGAGGAGTACTGGCATTATGACAACCATGTATAAACTTATGAAATAAGTTGCCGAGGCTCCGCGCAGTTGTGTAATGTGTATTAAACAAGTACGAATCCATCTTGAGCTATGTGTGGGATTGCAAATAGAATAGGCTGACACCAATAATGTGTGATAGCATTGGAATATCGATACACTTTGCGCAACTTTAGGAGTTAGTCGCTGAATTCAAATCCACGCTGATGGCCGGCATGGATTTTGGTGATTGGGTTGTGTACAGTCATTCGCATAAATATAATTACCATTCATTAGAATGGTTGATGATGAGTATGTCATGTTATACTGAGAACAAAAGTTGTTCCTTTCCGGCAGATGAAATTTGCTAACAAGTTTCTCACACAGACAAAAGTGGAGCAGCATTCCAAGAAACTTACTTAGTACTTTTGAAATGGCATGGTAAGTCTGACGCGGTTTAGCCTACATGCACAGCGTGAATCCACGAATTTACTCAAACTGAATACATTTAGTGACTCGAGACTGACTCAAAATCGGAAAAATTGTGTAACTTCACGATGCGCCTCTACTTGAAAAAATTTCAAGTAACTTGTCTTGACTCGACTCGAGTCAAAATTTGCATACTCAAAATGACTTTGTCCCAACACTGCTCATTTGCAGAACATTACGACGATTATTCTCGCTCAACAAAATAGGAGGAGCCAGAGTTTTAAAATATGAAAATCATACTCCATGAATTCTCTATAGTCATACATTAATTGAGTGCATTGCCTCTGCAAAATAGCTACAGAAAATTACCTTGGTGCCCTTGCTCGTTACTGGCATCGTGTGCATACGATTGACGGCTGTCATTTGCGGACGAATGNTCGTCTTCCAGCAAGTCNTCCGAAAGCTCNGCGGACAGTAATTCGCGCAGCTGAAAAAGTAAGACACAATTTCACACCAAAACAAGTTAAAAATGTCCTCTGCGCGTGTCGCAAGAACACTAAATATGGATTTATTATATTTATTTANCNAAAGCACTGGTNAGGTCAGAGATTGGCAAAATATAATAGTGTTCACCATAGGCTCTACTAGACAAGTNAGAATTTAATCTCCCATTCNTAATCATTATTCAAATGATATGCACNCTATTGTTCTCATTCNCACCAANGCAGCAAACAAAATTATANATNNCATTATTTATGAAAACTCTCAGCACAGAACANAAACATTTTTCTTACTTCATGCAAATACCGATTTATATCATTCAATTCTTCGGTANATTCCATAACAGAAAAAACGACCGTTTCCCATTGCCTACTTAACAGTCACTAAACGTGTTNAGCCTGCGGTATCACTATTTGAGCCCACGTCAAGAGCCCGACTGACAGGTCATGGCCACTATACTCCAATATAAACGATTAAAGCACCCATCGAGAGGGTCGAAAGTACTCGTTCTCTGACAACGATGGCATCAATTATGTGGCNTATTTGAAGAGTACCAGGCGTTACAATGTAGCGATGTGGATTAAAGGAAAAAAGCTGCTTTATCAAATACATANTATTGTAACTACTTAGACTTAGATTTCCTATTGTTATACCAAAGGCAAAACTACTTTTGTTTGATCAAAGGCCAGTCCGGAACCTCCGCGGCGCACAAGTTCAGTTCAANGACATGAAAATGTAATATAAAAANCCGATTCATTCATGGCATACCANTGACAATCAAATATATCATAACAAATGAGAATAGCAAATATAAATATCATTTGAATTCGTTACGATGTAAGGTCATACTATCTAATGTGTGTGATTTGTCTTCGTGAATGCAATATTTGGAAACGGTATACCGGTAGTGTAATATGCCTACCATATACCAGCGGTGACATTGTCAAATTGTATAAGCACACNGCCATAGCGCATAAGCAAACCTGTATTACANTAGGAAGGCTCTCTNAAATCAAACAAGAACAAAATTGACGATATTGGAGCAAGGCAAAACTATTACCCGGTTNAATCAATTTATTCCTGAATGTTCAATAAAAATTCACTGAAGCAAACANATCAAGCCGTAGTTTATGTAACACATNCGCCACTACAAACTANCTNTATCAATATCATTGAAATAGCCTAATAATATAATTTACAATCAGATGGAGTAATGACTTGTGTTTGAGGCCAATTATTCCTTTCATGCCAACTGCAACAACACAAAAAGCGATCTATCTTCAATGTTGAGATATCTTTCTCAATTTTTCTTCATTCACCAAAATCTTAGGATATCGTCATTACATAGCGAGGAAAATTTACTTTTCTAAAATTTGGTGCAAAAATCAACCTGTGTTTTAACTACAAGAGACTAGGCTATGAAATCAAACTGATGTCTGAGACATTGATTTCCACAATTTTAGGGGACAATGATCCTTTTTATGAGACATTGATTGTGCATGTGTTTAATCATTACCTGGATGTTACGAATGTAATAACTGACGACTGTTAAAAATTGAGAAAATGTACAAGTTAGGCACAGTAACAGAGGATTTCTGCTTTTTGAAAATATTCAAAGGAGTTCTCCGCCTGCATCTTTTTACTTACAACTAGTTATTTAGTCGTTTCAACTTGGACTGCATCCTCATAACCCAAGTTTAGAACATTACAGAATGAAATTTACGAATTCCTTTCACGAATTTACATATATTCTGCATAATCCGATAGGTTTTAATCTGTATTGGTCATCTAAATTTCTTGTAATTTTGGATGTTGTCGATGTCGGCTATTCACAAATCAATCCCTGGGATGTGTCGTATCAAATCATTTATAAAGTTCAAGTACATAGGCTGCAAGGCAGCTACTTGTGCAAAATACTTTTATTCCATACCGTTATTCAAGTCCATCTTCGCTTGTATATTGCTATTGCTATTGCATTGTGGACTACTTTTTGCCACAATCAGGCACAAATTAAGATAAATATTATTTGGTAAAATTGATTCATCGGTTCAATGGAATAGACTGAAAAGTTTCTGAAAATTCATTGTCACCAATTAAGTTTGAAACTAGAAATGGTTATCTTCACTTGTCCGTTCTAGGTTTTAATCAGTTCTAAGCACAAAATAACTACAGTTTTTCAAGAAGTCATTTATATATCTACTCATACTACAGTCAACAGGCCCTAATTTCAGCGAGATAATTTACATACTAATTTCATCTATTTGATATTGTTCTGTTCTAATTAATAAATCTCATCTAGATGCTCAAATTCAACAGCTAAGCAAGTGCTAGGTTTTTCAATGGATGATTTCAGCAGATGCTAAAACGCTATAAGGGAAGGCCATGCAGACCTTGAGACCTACCTCTTGTTGCTGCCTCATTTCTTCCTGTAGTATTTCATCCTCGTCGTCATCGTGTTGAAGATTTGAAGTATCGAATACGATACTTGATCCAGGATGTATCACTGACATGATGAAATGTTGTTCCCTATCTCCAATATGGAATCGGTGTCTTGTGCACACCAAAGATTCTACTGACTACACACAGGTGTGACGCTGAGAACCGTCTTGGCACACCAAAGATATTACGCTAAACGTACCGGGATTCCAGCCAGGCCCTATCTCATATTCATTGATAAAACTATGGTGGAACAGGCCTACCACAGACAAGTTTACGGAGCTAAAATATCCTTTGTGATACGTTTGTTCAAATTTTTATATTTTCTGAAAATAGCAAAGAGAAACAACACTTTTACATCAGCAGTAAATACAGCAGATACTGTACCTAGTGTACCACACATGTTAAGCATCATCACATGCTTATACAGCCTTGAAAAGCATTGACACCATCGTTTCTGCGTAGTAACTTTGTCTGGCAACGTTTTCTTACAGATTACATTTGTACAGCATGTCCGTTAATTTCTACTGTTTACCCTCAAACATTCTCACTATTCTCAACAATCGGCAATTCACAAATTCGAGTTGAGCGCCACTCCGGTGACGTAGTTGGAAAACAAACCGTTGGTAACGTCATTGCGTAAAGCGTCGCTACGGATGAAGGATTAGTAAGCCTCTACCCCCATCTCGCGTATAATGTTTTTGTTGGTGTGGTAAAGAGAGAGCGTCTTTATATTCATCGAACCAAAATACATAACAAACGGCAGTGATGGTGGTACAGAAAATATGCGTGCACAGTGTTCGGTATTAGATAGGAATGATCGATAAGACCGTGAAGGTCATCTAGTCTGATCACACTAGCATCAAACAGGTACACTTGACTCTGAACAGTCTGGCTGTAAAAAATTTTTAGTTAAGAAAGGAAAATAGCAAAAAAATTAAACAATGGTAGCAAATGATCAATGAAGCAATGTCTGGGCGAGGTAGGGCAACAGTGTTAGTGTAACGACAAGAGTTGATCAAGTAGGGCTTTTTTGAATCTATTATAAGGCAATTCACGGCAGAGTTGGATC
>ATSW01014514.1:0-12986 GCA_000444245.1 Botryllus schlosseri | reverse complement strand
GTCTCAGGTATTAGCGCTAATCAATTGGCCACGAACAGACTCGAACGGACGTAGGCTAATTGATTAGCGCTAATACTAAAACAGAAGATGTTTGTTACGGCCGAGTAATCTACTACAGGCCTGAATCACCTGAAATCGGTGCCATTACAGAACAGATTCCACAGCAGACTTCAATCATACTAATTTGTGAAAGTTCGTAGTCACCGAGGTTGCGTATTCAATAGTGAATTGTTGATATTGAAGCGAGATCATGGAGTCGCTAATTAACCGCCCGACTCGCTGGTGAAAATTCATTACCTTCGTCAACACGATGAACCTTGTCCTATCCATGTATTACGGGCATTTACGCATGTACTTAACAATAATAAATTGATGTTACCTTGAAAAATATGAAACAATTTCAAACCCCCGCCTTTTTATTCCAACCCCTCCCTTGTTATTCAAACCCCTTGCTTTTTTATCTGGCTACCCCATGTGAAAATGAAAGTCGGCGCCTATGCTTGTCGGTATACGTAATCGAGTTCGCATTTGGGTTTGCCAAAGTTTTAAAAGTTTATCACTTTTGAGAGACTTCTGTCCTTAAACTATTTTCCAGTAAACATGCATCGCTCACATTTATGACTTGAGTTAGAAAATCAGGCGGCTTGGAATTGGGATCTTTCAATGTTCCGACAATACGATAGGACCCCTCTTTATGAGAAACGGCTTCCCCGGCTGAGTGGACAGAGCCTCCGTCACCATCTTCTTCCTCTTCCATGTCCTCCTGAGAGGCTCCAACGATGCATTGCGACAGGTACTAAACAAATAATTTCAACATCATTACCGAAACGGATAGGCTATGCCAGTAATTCAGACTTGTACTTGAACTACTCATTTTTCAAAATTTGCAACTGGAACCTACTACCTTTCGAAATCTGCAACTAATTAACTAAAACATCACTAACTAAAAACTGATAATATGAATTACTAAATTGCAAATGTCAGAAGAGAATTGGAGATATAATCGGCATTTCAAAAGGACGGGGTTTTGAGTTGGAAATGGAAGGGTCTTGACCCCAAAACCCGCCCCTATGGCTACGACACTGTTAGCAGTGATGACTCTGAGCTAGCAATGGCTGCCAGAACATCACACAACAGAACACGGGCACCACGATTCAAGCCAAACTACGACACGTGTTTCTAGTTGTTTCACAACTAAATTATTTTCAAAATCCTCAACTAAAACTACCGGTAGGCTACTCTCTTTTCAACATTTATTCACAACTATAACTAGAACTCCCCAAAAAACCTTAGTTAGTTGAGCATTAACTAACTAGAGTGTTAGTTCGTACAAGTCTGCAGTAGTCGCTTTTACCAACAGATATCAAGAGGTCACCGACCTTCCTGCAACGATCAATATGCACGGAAACATTTAAGGATTGTAAAATGGATCGATGAAGAATTGCAGTAGCCAGTTATCTACACAAAATATTTCTGCTGTGTTATTTTAAGCATGGGTGCTTACCACGCGTGTCAATAGAATCTTGATGCAGATTTTGGCGATTCTTTGGTGCTACCAGTACATTTTTGGCTGACCAATGGTTATGGTAACTCTGGAGTTGGGAGTTTTGGAGACTAATGTGCGATGATTGTAAGGCCGTTTTTCCCAACCCAAGCTAACACTAGCCATAACATAAGTAGCATTATCCTAACCTAATCTAACTTGACACTAAATCTACTTCCAATCCTAGCTAACCCTAATCCTGACCCAAACTAAACATATCCTAATTCGAAGCTGTCTGTAACAACCCTAACCCCCAGAGTGGAATTGGTGGCAAACGTCACGCGCAACTTTCCATTTAATTCCTTAATTATTCTATGGAAGAAACCCTTCTGTCACGCGCAACTTATTGACGAAAACAACCAATGATTCCCGTCTGGCCTAACCTTAAGCATTTGTCAGCCAAAAATGTCTGAAGACGACAGAAGCATGGACAGATTTTTCAAAAAATTTCTTTCTTTGACTAGATATAGATTGCCTGCATTCATATTTAGAAGTGTAATCGCTCTTCAACTTGTTTTCTTGTCCCAAACAATGATGGAAATAAATCAACACAATTCAACATAAAAATTCAACAGAGCCTACCGAAGGACGAATCAAAGATATCTACGGTATATATAGCTATGACTATTGACTAGGTAGCGGTGTATTAGTCGTGTCTGCTTTCTTAATTTAAACTTTTATTCCAGTTTGCTATCATTGCATCCAATCATAATACATAAGACTACTAATCCTGCTAACTTAATAACAAAACAATCCGTAATAAGTTGCAATAGATGATAGCGTTTCCTCACCTTGCCTATGTTTAAACCAGAATACGTGTCCACGTGATTAATGAATATCCGTCTACTGCGTGTCTTGGGAACCGGTTCATCGGTAGGATCTGCTTCCGACATTATTTTCCAACAGAATAACTACTACCCAATACTTATCCAAGTTGCTTATTGCGAAGACGAAAAGAGCAGTTAGAGAAACAGCACCGTGTTCACTCACCAAGACGGTTGCTAGGTAACTACGATATACCCTTGAGCACCAGCCAGTGGTACGAGGAATTTGACATATTAGCAGTTGAGTTAATCAATCAACCAGTTTTCCATGGTTTTAATAATATTTTCATCATTTCAAAACATCACAAGACTGCGATACATTGAAAAAGATAGGAAGGTGTCAAAAACTCCTGAAGTAGCCTTTAAGATCAGACACCTACCTTAGCCTAGGTGAAGTAAAGAAGAGGAATGCACACCAGAGTTGGACAATATTTTAATTCAATTACAATTACAATTACAATTACTTCCTCGCATGTTTCAATTACATTACAATTACAATTACTCAATGCTAAAAATATAAAATTATAATTACAATTACAATTACTGTTGAACATGTAATAAATTACAATTATAATTACAATTACTTTTAAACAGGTATTTTATTCGGTAAAGAGGTGTTCTGTGACAACCGTAGCGACGTAATTAGCAACAATCTCAAACTATTCATGTTTCCTTCCTGGTATGTAGAATTCCCTTTAATTAAAAAAGCTCCAACGTATTCGAACTATTCCTAATCATGAGTACGGAAAACTACAAGCACAGAAAAATGTTTCAAGCGACTGTTAAGAACGAAAGGTTTGAGCGACAAACAGCGAATAGGCTACAGGACAGTCAATGAAATGTAATCAAACGATTAGGCTACTCAGAGCTGAGTCAGGATATAATGAAATGCAATTGGTAAGGCATCAGCGACAAGGATGATACCGATAATGTGCGTAAAATTAAAATAAATGCAAAAGCAAAAAAACCTCCTGATAACTAAGAATTACAATATTTGGTTCGCATTTACATTTTCACTTGCTCCGAAACTGTTAGATTGCATTTGATGAACATTAGGGTGTGAAAAGTTTCTGGCCCCAGTAAATTAGGCCAAGATTGGAGGTAAGATTGGGATAACATCTCTACAAATGCGTGATCAAGTTTGATGAAGCCTTGGTTGGAAACTTGAATTTTTTTGCTATTGTTGCAACAAGCCTCGGTAGTGGTCAGAGATTTAAAAAAAAACTTTGACCGTGGTGTAGGAAATGGTTCAGCACAGGTTTCAGAAGAATTTATTTGTTGTTCATCCATTTTTGAAATATTAAGATCTAGTTTAGCCCACTAGTTCTCTAACTTTTTTAGACACGCCCACTCCATGACAGTGAATATTTCGTGCCCCCCTTATCGTCATAGCACGCAATGAAACCATGGAGTTAGCAATCCTTACATTTAGTTTGATGGTATGGAAGGTTATGACTAGGGCAAGTTTTTGCAACTTGTGCAACTTTTTTTTTACAGCTTCCGACAGCTTCCTGAATACTCAGAAGATATGTAGAATGCTGTTTTAAGCTGTTTGAAGGAATCTTATAGTGAAACTTTTTGCAACTTTTGTCCATTTGTTTTCAAAAAAACTCTAATAGGAAATTTTTCAAGAACTATTTCCTTACATTTTCTTCGGTTCACTCATATGGCACTAGATCTAGCTCTCAAGGTAAAATAACATTACCTCAAGTTTCTAAGAAATTGTCACAAAACAGTTTCAACTTCAAGCGTGCCAAGGTCTGGAATAACCTTCCAGAAGAATATAGATCGATGCAGTTCAACCAGTTCAAGATCAAATACCGCAATTTTCTTGTTGAAAAATACTGAAATAGGTATAATTTGTAATGACTGTGATGTAATACTGTTCCATTTGCTACACCTTCCTCTGTTGTCGTTATTGTTGTTGTTGAAAAATACTGTCATGGTCCATGATTTGCATTGACTGTGATGTAATACGGTTCCACTTGGTTAGTCTTCATTGTTCTTGCTTTGCTGCATATTTTTGCTGTGCACACTGTGCATTGTGTACCAGTACTGTGCTTGGATGCTTACTGCTGATTTTCCATGACTTTTATCTTTTGTTTATTTTTATGTCCATTGGTTAACTGTCATAATCGTTAGTATTGATCTTGCCATATTTACTCATTTATAACTCCGCTGGGTGGCGACTGAATCTAAGACCTACCGGTCCCCCGTCGTCTCCCAATCCATACCAATTTACATGTGTTTGTTGGTGAGATGAATAAAAGCATACTGACTGACTGACATGGAACTTTTTGCAGCATTTTCGATTTTTCATGAAAGTCTTTTCGATTTTGACGAAATAGACGGCCAAATTCGACTGAAATAGCGTAAATCAGCACTGAAGGAACGCTCTTACGGGTATTTCGGGAGCTGAGCCGGAAAGTTGACCTAGCTTTTTTTTAGTCAACCGAGCAAAATGTGGTCTTTTAGTGCAACTTTTGTGAAAATGTAAATGCAACTTTTTACTGCAACTTTTGTCAAAAATAAATGCATCTTTCCACGGATTTAACTGCGACAAAAACTTGCCCTAGTTATGACTGTTGATGAGAGAATTCTCCAATACAAAATTTAGACCAAACACCGAGCAATAACCATATAAAACGGAGGTGAATCGGGCCAAGCGCAGAAAAGATTTCAGTTCACTGGAGCGTCGCGCCCCGTTCAGATGCTTTCACGCCGCCCAAGGGGCACGTCCACAGTTTGAGAAACACTGTTTTTGCCTATATTGTAATTCACACCGTTTTCTGTTGCTATACTGAAGTATGAGAAACAGTTTAGCGTGACTGAATTATCTAGTTACAACGCAGCACGCATAGAACACCGATGTAAATAGGCTAACTATTACATTTGGTGACTGTTTACTAAATCCTTAAGGCCCGCCCTCGTCGTCATCCTGGTTCGTATCGGATTTTGACTGGTGCGACGAATAAATGATTGATTAAATGATTATTGTATGTTGTGATTGTCAGGTTTCGATGAAAATCTAATTGAGATTGTAATTGAGCAAAATTTTGATCAAATTACAATTACAATTACAATTATATAAAATAGAAATGCTTTAATTACAATTACAATTACAATTACATGCAAAAATGTAATTAATTACCTTCGGCTCAATTACAAATTACAATTGATCCAACTCTGATGCACACTGAATGAAAAGTAATGCAGAGAATATAAGACGCAAGCGACAAAATGAAGTGGCAGAGGACGAGGTCGATGTTAGGTCGTGATCCGGTAATCCTGAAGGCTGGCTAGTTGAGTTGAGTTATCCTTGACGAAAGAGAGAGAGAGAGGGAGAGGGAGAGAGAGAGTCTTTATTTTCGATATTGAGTTGAGTTATCCTTTCAAAAACTCCACAAGATTGTTGTGATACAATGAAAAGATAGGAAGGTGTCCAAACGACTTGGGCGCAAACAGTCTGGGCCTAGATGATGTAAAGAAGAGGTATGCACGCTGAATGAAAAGTGGTCGGATACATGATCCTTCCATATAGCCTTAATCACGAAGATCTCAACATGGTGATGTTTAATTATTGTATATAAACACTTTATTGACGCAAGAAGCATAAAAACATTGCGGCCCATTATGCAACACATAATGTACTGCATGCTTCTGTTTTTCTCAGATACGAGCTACCGTGTGATGCAGAAAGTCTTCATTCAGACTCCGCTAGCTTTATAAATCCTGTAGGCCAACTTATAAAATGATAGCATAAAATCACCAAGATATTGTTGAAAATGATAATTTTATATTGCTTGAGACATTGCTATACTGTCGTAAATGATGTCTGCTATACTAGTGTTTCAAGTGTTAGGAAATATCAATGATATATATATCATTGGTAATATTTATTGTGTTGTGTTGTTGTGTCGTCACAATGCAGCGTAGAATATCTGGCCAGTGTGCTTACCTCGTGGCACAAGTTTTAAGAAAGTTCGAGACGTCGCTCGCTGTTTGAGCAGGTACGCTGTAAAATACTCTGCTGTGTGTTGGACTGGTGTTTGAATAAGAATCTCAAGCCGCATTTAGAACGGAGTAGATTCTGAGTTTTTCATCAGATATCAACATATGACGGTTATTATTAGGGATGGTGAGAACGTGAGCTAATGAGCTTCACGTTCGCGTTCAGTTAGTGAACCTCAGACATTTAGAGATTCGCGTTCACAAACGAACCTTGTTGTTAGTTAGGGTGACCAGACCATACGCCCTCCTTTTTCAGGTTTTTGAAAATGTCCTCCGAGGACGCNTAAATGTCCTCTTTTTTTGAGAATTTTTATTAAATATGGGGCAAATTCGACTGAGATACAGTAAATCGGCACTGAAGTAACGCACCGGCGGTTATTTCGGGATAATGTGAAAGAAAAATAGTAATGTGGGCACTGAGCAAGGAAGTTGACCTTTTTTTGGTCAGCCGACCAAGAAGTGGAGAAAATTTACTATTTTTTCAATATTTTCCTCCGGGATTCTAAGTTTGTAAATAATTGAAAAAGTGTCCTCCTTCCCCGATTCCAAAATATGGTAATCCTGGTGTTGGTAGGTTATGCACGAAGAACCTTTAGTCATATATTACAATTCTTCACTTCAATAACATATTTGGGTTAAATTCTTTGCATTTCAACTTCGGAACACTCTCTCCATGGGGATGACAGCGCATAGTAAAATTCCAACAGTAAACCAGCATGCACCTGCCGATTCCACAAACTTTACTTGTTTTGTTACATAGTTTGCTCGAGATATTCCGCTTTCCGTTTGTGACTATTTAATGACTGTGTGATGCGAGCTTGGCCCACAATCACACGACAACAAGTACGAAATACACTACATGTGGGTAGATAGCCAGCGAATTATGCTTACTCAGTGAATGAAATTGATATAAATAATATAGGCCTACATCATCGTTGTCTAATGTAAAAAAAAGGCGTACGCGATCAGTCTTGATTCGATATTTGTATTGTATCTTAAAATCCATAAATCTGCGCGATTGTGGTGTTAGCTACTGTATAACTTGATTATGGGGTAATATCGTATAGAAACCCGTTTTTCCATTTGCTCAATATCAATGCAGCAATAGTCCAGGACAGGTGCTCTTAACCATTTTTTTGGCCGTGGCCCATTTTCTGGTCTGAAAATATTCTGTGGTCAAGCTCTTCTCTTAGAGCAGTGGTTGTCAACGTGGGCGATATCGCCCCCCAGAGGGCGATATGGCGGTCTAGGGGAGCGAAACTAACGAAGGGACGATAGAGGGCGAAAACGACGAAGAGGCGAAAATAACAAAGGAGGCGATGGCGCGTTAAAACGGCGATATTGAAGTGAAGTCGGAGAAATGACTTTTTTTAGCCAACTCGCCGGTCATTACAGTTTGTATGCCCCTTATTTGGTTCCCAGTATTTGGGGGGCGATGATCGGTGGGGAGCTTGAAACGGGGGCGGTGAGTCGAAAAAGGCTGGGAGCCACTGTCTTAGAGACATAGTCCTGTTCGTTCAATGCGTGGTAATCGTCGGCGCCGATATGCGCATTTTCTCTTAATAAGTAATCATATTTAACTTTATATCTCTACTGACATGAAGTCGCGCGAAGGGTGACGTAAATATTCAGGTTGAATAAATCTCCAACAAACGACCAACGAAATAATTTTGGGCCCCGTTCGAGCTCATAAGAGTCGGACGAAAAGCTTTACGTAGCCTATGTAGGCTTATAATTCGACAATATGTATATATCAGTATTTTTGAGTGAATAACATAACAAATATAGCTAAACTTTCACTAATGCTACAATTATCCAAATAGCTCTGTGGGCCACCTCAAAGTGATCCTGTTGCCCACTGGTCGAGAGCCCCTACAATAGTTAGACGCCGAATACACTGTCTGGTCTAGCCAAGACCGTTAAGGCGTGAGCAGGTGAGCTTATATTCCCTTGCAAAACCTCATCAGAATGATTGTGTGACGGAATATATTGATCTTATCGGATTTAGAGTATGTGTATATAGTTGATATATTTGACGACGTTTAAAAGAGTCAACATGCATGTGCTTCAGCATTGTGACATAATATCGCTATAGGTATGGTGTAGGCTACTGTACAGTGCAATAATACATTTCTTCACTTAGATGTAGGGTTAGCGAATTACCAATATGACGTCACGAGACGTCATACATTCGTGTTCACGTTCGCGTTCGCATAGAACATTTCAAGAAGGCTCGCGTAGGCCTACACACGATCCTGAACCTTTCAGGGATTCGCACCATCCCTAGATATACTTTAATGCCACAAAAATAATTTTCAAACAATGGTAATGTTACATTTACTGCTTGTTTGTGATTGTGACGGTGCAACTAACAAATGACTTATTATAGCTGATGATAGGAATTCAAAATTCAACTTCTTACTATCTGATGTCCCGGATCGCAGCAAATACTTAAATACTGCATAATTTGGATATCATAAGTAAAAACTACTTCATTTTTACGATACAATGGGGAATAATTACACAAAAAGTCGTCAAGACGAAAAGTCACCGATAAGTTCAACGTCAATCGCCGTCGCTGATACACAACTCTTACGGAGAATCTGCTTGGAATATTGTTTGTTGGTCTTGGCCACCGCACGAGGCCACGTCACTCCGACAGGGCGAATTATCCGTCGCTTCTTCAGATGATATTGGTGAGCATGCACGCCGGGGATTTTCTGTCTGATGTGAAGAAGGGACCATCGTCACCATTTTCCGTGGGAACCTGCGCTTTCGATTTGGTTCGATCCGTTTATCGGATATAACACTCGCCTCGCTGGATTGAGACGAAGTGCCGATGCTATAATTGCTGTGTATGAACCTCCGTCTGCACGCAGTGCGTTTCATAGCATGCTTTGAATTTTTCTTCACACTTTGCTGAGATTTTTCCTTGATCGCTCGAATTATCGTTGATCGCGAACGTTCGATAACAATTACCTCCAGAGCATTTAAAAATAGACTAATTATGTTAGACGTAAACATAATATTAAGAAAGATTGATTTTTCACTTGGTCGTGAAACAAAACAGATAACTGTGTTGGGACAGGGCCATTCCTGGCATTCAAATATCTCCGAAACGAA
Organism: Botryllus schlosseri; assembly: GCA_000444245.1. NCBI lineage: Eukaryota > Metazoa > Chordata > Ascidiacea > Stolidobranchia > Styelidae > Botryllus > Botryllus schlosseri. The sequence goes on along the minus strand of ATSW01014514.1, from coordinate 3,485 downwards.
CAATCCGTAAAGCGAAAGTTGTATAATCATCATCGTAACTTCTATCAGTAAACGCAGGATTATGCATATGAAGTACACGTTTATGCGAGGGTATGATGACCGTAAAAGTCTAGTTTTTTCGTTCATGCTATGATTCGCGGTTGATGGATTGCCGGGCGCTTCTGCCATTAGATTATTTTCTGAACGGAATTGACAAGTATTGTGTTAATTTAAAATGTAATTGCGTTAAATCGTTATACCGCGAACATATAAGGTGAATAGATTCATATAGGCCTATGCCTTTGCACCAACTAAATATAGGTCAAACCGTACGGCTTATTAGCTTGTCGAGATTCTAGCACAGTGGTTCTCAACCTTTTTTTAGACACGTCCCCCTTTATGATAGTGAAAATTTTCGCGCCCCCCTTATCGTCATATCACAAAATCCAATCGGAATGCTAGCAACCCTAACAGCTAGTTTGATGGCATATGGAAGAGGTTATGACTGTGATGAGAGAATTTAAAAATATGAAATTCGATTAGAGAGAAACACGCGTGAATAGGAGGTAAATCGCGCAGAGCGCGAAAAATTTTTCAGTTGACCACTTGATCGCGCCCCCCTTCTGATGCTTTCACGCCCCCAAGGGGCTCACCCCCCAGGCTAAGAACCACTGTTCTAGCAAGATGGCTAATACAAAAAATATAACTCAACTGGTGACCCACCGTTATTTGAGGAACTTGAAGAACTAGTTGAGCTCGCTTTAGAACTGCTTACTAGTTTGAAATTTTCCCTGAAAATGAAAAATTTATTATTTTTTCTATTTATTGATGAAAATTCATAATCCTCCTTCAATATTGTAAATATAGTCTCGTGCATTTTTTCGTTTGCGGTTGCAAATTTTGTGATAATTGGCATTATCACCTTGTGATGTTTTAAATCAGGGTTGCAATGAGTCGAGTCCGACTAAAGTCGCCAATTTTCGGTCACTCGAGTTGACTCGAGTTATTTCCTTAAGAATGGAAAATGACTCGGCTGGACTCGACTTGGGTAAATTTGTGTGCTGACTCGATTTGTACTCGTGCCATTTCTCATGACTCGATCAGGTCGTATCACTTGATTCAAGCCTCGTGTACCATTACCGATACTTGAAAATTGGCCTAGAAATTGTCTTTTATCTGTTTGAATAGACATGTTAACAGTGAGAAAAATGAGGCCTCGATACCACGCAAGAAATTCACAGAAGTGAAATGAACCTGACTGAACTCGATAATGAAAGGTACACATGCTGATGACTTGAACTCGCAGACTCGAGTATCAAGACTATGACTCGCAGTCTCGCACTCGACTTGGCTTGCACCAGGACTTGACTCTGTGAGGCCATTCCAAACTTGGACTACCAAAGTGGGTTCCACCACAGTTTCAAATCTTTTGAAGTTTGCTGCATGCACAGATGATCTAATTTCGAACACAATAAACTTCGTTCAAATAAAACTGAAATCCGGGGTCAAAAGTTACGTTGTTTTGAAAAATGGCAATTTTCTACTATAATTTCAACACCGTAACATTCAGGTCTTATCAATCTAATAGTTAAAATGCTTTAAACAGATGTTGGATTGTTGGATTATCGCTGAGATTCGGCACTTGGTTGTTTTTTGAGTAGCTAGTCTGATGCTATAGCTATAGCCTATATTCCCAAGTGGTATTATATGTCGTGCGGCGTATGGTTAAAGGTTAAATTGAGAGGAATTGGACGAATGGTCTGAAATCGGTGAAGCGTATAACATACAGTTTATAGACTGCGGATTGTTCAAAACCCTAAAAAATTATTCAAGCAAGGAAGGTGTGATGTGAAAGCTGTCTTCAAGGAGAATTTGTTCATAACTGTTTCATTTTGGATTTGAGACTGTAAGGTGGTGAAATTGTAGTCTTAAGATTACTCTGCATTAATGTAAATGCGTAAGTCCCCCACTTATCAAGCACAAGATATCTTTATCAATCCACCTGGAAACTATAGGTCAGGGCTCACCTACCTTTTTGAGACCAAGACCTAGGCCTAGTTCTTGGGTGATGATCAATGCGAAGGGCTACCAGTTATTCCCACCGTCTACCCGTTGACTGAATTTCTGCACTTTGACCTTCAGAGCTCTATGGGTAGGGTTTTCGCTCCTTGCCAAGAAAATACAATTAGCTGTCTGTAGTTACAGGTGTAATGTGATAGATGTTTGTCTTTGCACTCAGTGAAACTTTGGGGTTTCCTGAAGACTTGCAGATTAGCGGAAAGGCTTGACAGGTTAAAGGTTAAGAACCAACGGCGCAAATCGATTTATGATTAGTTAGAACACTATATTATACCTTTCCTTATCATTGCTTTTCTTGTCCTTGCCGGAAGTTAGCGAATATACAACATGTATGACCATCGGAAGCGACGTGAGCAATATGTGAAATTGCCAAAACCTGTGAAAATAGAGTTATTGTGTGGACTGCCGTTGTAATTATTTCGTTTTTCGTGTGGCACCAATCCAGCGATATATATAGAGTTCTACATATAGTTCGACATACAGCTCTATAGGCTATAAACCTGCATCAGACACATGCTCTCAGCTGGCATGCTTGAACTGTATTGATGAATTGAGCAACATTTTCTAACTCTATCGCAGTGGCACAATTTGGTGTGAGACCAATGTTCCCTTTACTTTTTCACGAGTCTGCACTCACTCACCAAGTTACTGCGCGGTCCCTTGGATAACAGTGCGTTAACAACTAAAAAAAGGTCATCACTCCGGAGTTTTTGTGCGCAGAGACAGTGTCAGCACTGCACAATTGCGCAAGTGCGCAGCTTAGAGGGAAAATTGCGAGTGACATGGCAATATTTCCCGGTATTCATTGTATTTCGCAACCATTATTTCGGCTATAAACAATGCCTCGGTGCTTACCACCTCTATAGTGTTCTAGCGATGTAATTTGAGTTGTGCACCCAGCTCATGCGCGCGGTTCGAGTCTCGGCTGTTCCATGTTTCTATGTGTTGGAGATTTATATGGGCTCCTCATCGCCGATCCCACTGTTAACGCAGAGTCTTGGAAAATTCCAGAGGAAGAGTGAGCCGATCTCCGAAGTCGGCAGCAGAGACCAGCAAGAGGATGCATGTAAGCGAGAGCGAATAGAAGAGTGGATGTGCGCGAGCATGAAAGTCGTCCTCGTTATACAAAAGCACATGAACTGAAGTTTTAGAATGAATTGTCGTGGCACACAAGGGCTAAACAGGCGATAAGCGCCACTGTCCTTGTTGCGGGATAGCAATAATAATATTAATAATAATAATTTATGGTAGTCATTGGCGCTGCAGGTGTCGTAAGCAAAAAACTCATGAGACATATCCAACACATTCCGGGCAACGACATGATCCAAAAGATCACGTTATTGGGCATTGTGCATATTCTTCGGAAGGACTTGAATGCACCACTGGACTAAAATTACACTTGTGAATCACAGCATAATTTCTGTAAT
>ATSW01014510.1:0-11071 GCA_000444245.1 Botryllus schlosseri | reverse complement strand
ACTCAGGTGATGCCTGGTGCCCATACTAATATCAATATACGTTGCATTACTCGCGCGCGACACGAAGAAGAATGTTGAATGGCATAAATCTGCTTGAAAATAATATTGTTTATGTTGATTTACGAAAAGCTTTTGAGCCTACTTCAAGCCTTCAAAATTACGGACATTTGGGCATATTTTAGAAATTCCTCCCGGACGCAGATTTTTCAGTGAAATTCCGGACATGTCCGGGAAATTCCGGACGTATGGCAACCCTAACGTACACGAGATACCGGAACACTTTCAATATGAGTCATTCTGACTTATGCTGGGAGACCAGTGGTTAACTATCAAAGTCCCACAATATTCCAAACACTAGTACAGTAAACAACGAAGACACAATACGTACAATATATACATCAGTTTAAAAATGTGTTATTTAACATGAAATTCATCATTATCAACAGTAGGTGCATGGGGTTTCTTACTCTCGTTTTGATTGAAGTGAAGAGAGAATATTCTCTTCACAAGCATTGGCCCATAGCGAAGGTGAAATTTTGCGACAACACTGTCTAAATAATCGTAATAACAATTTTCAGTCAGTTGGCTAGTTTGATAATATATGCCAACTGCTTCCAAAAAGAGCCAAATATTGAGAAAAAGCCAAGGAGCTAAATAAATTTTTTTGGAGCCAACTGCCCATAAAAAGAGCCAATCTGGCAACACGGACAGTGTTAATCAATTTCCAGAGAGCAATCCAAAAAACTTGTTGTAATTGCCACAAACAGATTGTGTGACGTTGCCCACAATTACTACGTTATGGTTGCCACGAATGTGGATGGTTGTCTGTTGACGTTCCGGTTCCGGTTGTCGATCTGCAACAGAGACGGGAATGAATCGTTTCATAATTATTATTACACTGGTCAACACATATTTTTAGGCAGACAAAGTAAGAGTGGTTTTGGGGGTTCTGAAGGCCACTGATTCCGAATATGGCCTAAGTTTTTTCAAATTGGCTCTTGTTGTGGAGATAACCCATGGGGCTATTTTGACCAAAATCTCTCATTTTTGCGGTAATGACTAGATATAAAATCGGCTTAGTCGTACTATAAAGTTTAGAAATTCAATCTACTTGTTATTTTTACACACAGAAGACTATATTAAATCAAAATACAGCTACAGCACTACATTTATGGGTATTAGATTTATCATAGTTACATACTTTCACGGATATCATGTACATAAATAAACTCCAGTCATGTATATAAATATTTACCTAGATACTCAAATAACGTGGCATTAATTCAATCAGTTTTACGTCAACAACCTATTGTAAATTTGAAATAATCAGTCGGAATACAATATAATTGATATATTTTAAAACGAAATTTTTTTGTACGATTTTCACCTGTCAGCTATTTAGTGCAGTTTCTTGAAAGGTTCCGGCAATGGTCTGACATAATATGTTTAATGGTTCATCTCATCTGCCCTGGTATCTTTCTTTTGCTGTTCTGAGGTCTTGTTAGAACCTCTCCCCTTGCTAATCAACAAGATGATCGGGAAATGTATCAAGATGACTGAACAGAAAATGAACTTCTATGCTCATGTTTGTTCCAAGTTGTCGATATGCAGATACGAATTTTCGGAATAACTGTTTGTAGTTGGGTGCTTTGTGATCAGCTAAAAAGTTTTATTTACTTCATCTTAGGAGAAATTACATGATGTGAACTCCTTCTAATGTGAAATTGGAATCTTTCATCTGTATTCGAATATACCAGATACCAGATTTAAGCTTCTCGTTTGATAGGGTTCCTAGGTATTCCCACTTTGTTGACTCAGTGGAAAATTATCCATTTACCAGTCAAAAGAAATGAAACAAATATGAGTATTGTAGTTAAGCCTTTCAAGGACAAATTTTATAGTTTTATACTCCTCTTTAATCTTGGTAGAATGACCAATTGATACAGGAGAATGTGAATTTTTGTTTTGCAAAAGTAGGGGAGACCGGGGACAATTGTAACACTTTTTGGATTTTCTAACATTACGTGTTTTTCTCGTGGAAATTTCGTTTCCAAAGTTTTATACAAAGAAGCCAACAACTCGATAGTTAGTATAAAAACTAAAATGAAACTCAATCAACAATCAATCATGGAAATTTTGGGTCGCGAAAATCGCCGCTCAAATGTTACAATCGCCCCGTACCCAGGGGCAATTGTACCACCCATGCGGGGCAATTATAACAGTGTTATTTATATCTAAAAACAAGCGAAATGAACAACGAAAACGGGAGCACCAATTGTATTATTGCATTAAACTAAAGAAAGAGAAGTTTGAACGCTTCCAGGCTACGCCCCATCGCATTTTCGCATCTGAATACATAGTATCACCATCCGTGCCTTCTTCACGAGCTCAAAGTGTACGAGAAGCACATTCATTCTATCATCTCCCTACACATATTCGGCCTCTTCTACCAAGGTGCTGTTGTTCAGCGTGCATGATGGGTTTGGCATTCGGTCACCTGCAAAGGTGTGAAGCCGACCTGGCTAAAATATCGTGGTTGAATTGGCCAGTGATAGTGTATAGAAAAACGAGGACACAACATTGAGTGGCGTCAAAGCTAATGGCATTCTTCGCTTCTGTACAAAATTAAAATAAATTGCTCACACCAAATGACAAAATGTCAGTGGGCCTTGCTCAAAGTCAGGGGATGAGGATTCAGTCAAGTGCGCAAGCTCTTAAGTGACCATTGAAGGTCGACACACCAAAAGTCGATCAACATGAGGAAGGGTCGTAGAATCATCAAATAACCGAACCCTAAGATCCACATCACTACTTTTGTATGGCCTTTCCGACAAATGATCATCTTAGAATTGGTATGGTAAGGTAGTATCTGTTCTGGTATTGAACTTATGGCTGCTGCAAGATTGGTCTTCAGTAGATAAATGGTTATACCAAAATATGAACAAAGATATTCAGCATTNAAAANATATTTTAANGGGGCAAAAGTANCAGAGTGTTACGATTGCCCCTGACACGNTCGANCATGATTAGCGTCTTAGTATGGTACCTTCCCGGCGATGCAAGTCCTAGTTCTCCTATCATCACGGTAGACTATGGTAACATTGTTCCAGCTACATATATTACGTTGTAACCACTTGAGGTACTATCCGTCTGAACAAATTATTCCAGACCAGAAAATATTTATCCAAGGGTCCAAAATTTCGTTTTTTTCAAATTATTCCTGGGTTTCGTGTCGCAGCTCAACGTAACTCCAGGTATGTTAGGAGAGATAACTACCGTATGCGCACTCAAAATATTTAAGCGATATATCCACCCTACTAGCGGTGAGGTCGATTGTTACATTTGCCCCTAGTTACATTTGTCCCCGGTCTCCCCTACAATTTTTAGGATTGACAAACTGCTTTTTTTACAAACAAATATTTCGCATCATGCCATGTTATATTGATAGAATGACTGAGAATGACATGAGGGTTCTTCATAGTCAATTAGTCATTTATGCGCAGTACAAAATTAGAAAAAACTACGATTTTCTTCCTACCAAGTGAAATATCTAAGGGTAAATACAGTAATTTTAGGCTTTTTAGGGGTATAAATATCTTCTGACAGAGAGCCAATCTGACAAACCTAATGTGATATTCGTAATCAGCAACCTCAAAAACCCCAGAAACCGCTCTCAGATGTTATGCCTAAATTGTTTTTTTCATTTTGTTGACCAGTGTTATCTATAATGGAATTTCCCTGTCAAAAAATAATCTCATTTGCATTTTTTCTCAGTTATTCGGCTGGTGTGGCAATTTGAATCAATATGCAATTACATATAGGCATTTGTTTTGAGTGGAACCGACATAGAAAACTGGTTTAGTACCAAGGATGTAGTGCCTCAATTTATATGTAAAAGAGCAATACCACGAATCTGTTACCGCCACAAACCGGTGACACGCGTTGAGATATTTTAGTTGTCATTATAGTCACACAAACATATTTCTATCAGTTTGAATTTTCCCCGTATAATGCATGATACGCTAAGACGCCATACATCCGTGATGATGATTACAGGTGGGCGATTGGTGGTTGCAGTGCTTGAGTCCCAATAGAGCAGTGGTTCTTAACCTTTTTTCCTCCAGCGCCCTCTTTCAAAAATTATCGTGCTCCAGCGCCCCCCCCCCCACATCATATTGTAAAGACTGTAATAAAGAGAATGGGTGAGAGGGAGGGTCGTAACAGCACTTCGTCAGCCCCCCTGAATAAACTATTGTCTTGGTCACCCATAGCGTGATAAACCAAATTCATGAGGGCTTTGCCTCCCAAGAACCCTGTCGCGTGATTTCGATGGTCAGCAATGTTTATGTGGCCTGGTCGCCCTTGGAGCCAAAATTTTCTATAATGCATGAATTAAATGGGTTGTAATTGCATTTATATGTCGCTATAAACTTTTTATCCTCTCAGCCCACGTAATCAAATTTACCAGTAGCGCTGAGTGAGCTGTTGTATTGGAAAATGAAGGCCGCGTAATTAATAATTGAAGATATTCAGGCGTGCCCGTTGATACAATTAAATCGTTACATGTTATTTGGTTATCTCTTGTCCGCTATATAGTAAGAAGATATTGAAACGCATAAACGCATTAAACTAAAGTAAGCACACGATTCAAAATTGGTATTTTGTCACTGGCAAATAATTTTCTCTGATGGATGTTATTTGTCCTATGGGGTGCAGATTGCGACGACATGATAATTGGGCACGAGCGATTTAGGCACCTATGAACAATTAGATTTATAAAAATCGAAATTTACGCTCAACATAACAGCAATCCTCTTCGGCAAAGGTTTGCTCGCTGCCGATCTTTTTGACTCACTTCTCGGAGTCCCGTATTCACCGGAACTTCATATGTCTTCGAGCGTCGTGGCGTGGTAATGGCCGACGCCGAAATGCATATTTCTATTGTCTATAGTTACGCGTATTCTTCCGTGGGGGAGTCGTCAAAATTTGATGTTTAATTTATGTTCATTCACCGAAATAATTTAGGGCGGTGGTTCTTGACCTTTTTTCCTCGAGCGCCCCCTTTCAAAAAATCGCGTGATTTCGATGGTCAGCAAAGTTTGTGCGATCTGGTCGACCTAGGCGCCAAAATTTTCTATAATACATGAATGAATGGGTGGTAATTGCATATATATGTCGCTCCCCTCGAGGGTGGGCGCTCGATGCAAGGTTAAGAACCACTGATTTAGGGCACCCATCGAGCTAACCGATTGGGGGTTTGGGTTGCAGCAGTTTCGGTCTTGGTAAGAGGTCAAAGTTCAGTCAATCTTTTTGGGACTTTGGTATTGGAAATATTTCGCGCTTTATTCGCGCTCCAGGACCATTCGACTATAATAAACCAGCATATAATAATTCTGTGTGGTATATTCAGGGTTAAATCAAGGTTGTTATAACAACAATCGGGTACGGTCTCATACCTTGTGGTTTGGACCCTCCCGAATTCACATCGGCGATTGGCAATATAGAGAAATTAATGGTCTTAGTGCTTTGTGTAACTATAACTAAGTCAACTGAGAATGGGATGCATTTATCTGCTCACATTGAATTTAGTACTGTACCCAGTTTTTAATTTTAACATGAATGTATTCCAAACAAAGCAACTGATATTATATTACGTTGATGTGAGGTTGTGAACCACAACACGAGATAGTATCATCCTTTATGATACGATGAAGAAATATTCTGACGATTTAATTTTGTAGATCTAAAATATTTAGTTATTCATTTCGTGCACAAAGCTTCAAAACTTATTTTATGTACAAGGGGCTCTCACTATCAAAAGTGATATACAGTCCCTACTTCTTCGATTTTCACACGCTGTGCGCTGCTGGATATAGTACCTAATGCGAAACATTTTGTTGAAAATAACCCTAGCAAGCGTGACGGAAGTGTTTGAAATAACGGAAAATTGGTGACATTAAAGTACGCGCAATTCGTTTTATATGAATTATAATAACCCACTACATTTATGAAAACATCATCGCGTAGCGCGACTAAAAATATCAGGATTTGACATGTTTTGTGGAATGTTAATTTGTTCTGAATACTCATTAAGGATATGTCCTACTACCACATCATCTACGGTGAAGCCAATTTTCGTCAGCGCCCCCCTATCGCCCCCCTGAGCCCAGCGTCCCCCATATCGCCCCCTAAGTGTTTCCCGCCCCTTCAAAATCGCCAGCGCCCCTTGAGGTAAGGTTAAGAACCACTGTAATAGGGTAATGAATCGAGTCGAGTATAGTGAGAGGCCATCAATGTCTAGTATTGAAATTCCACGCTTCTTTTCACTAAGAGATCAACGAAGAGCACCGAAAAACGTCCAGAGAAAATAGGCCTATATGCTACAGTTTTGTTTGTGTTTTTAGGTATTCATGGTGTTTGTCGACTACTATGTTCACCAGACATTCTTCATTTTTTATTCCGTAACTGCCGACTCATAGCACGGCCCACTTCCAGGCTTTATGTAAGACACCGCTTATGCGGATGAGGTGGCGACGAAGAGCTTAGATGAACCTCCAACACTTAGGTATAGGAGCTCTGAATCCGACCTCCGGTCGGACTCGAACCCGCAACCCATTGGTGTTGCAGCTGCGGATTATACCACTGCGCTATCTCGCCCCCATATGCCACGGTACAAACTCATATAAATTGACTGACGAGATAGCGCAATGGCATAGCGTCCGGCTTCTTGGTAAGTGAGTTCAATTACCGGCCGGGTCGGACCAATTAAAGTCAATAACGTAAAATTGGTATCCGCGGTTTCTCCGTCAGACGCTCAGCACCCCGAGATATATGGTTATGGTTATGGCATGGTTATGGTTATGGCATGGATATANTTGATATATGGTAATGCTAACTTGACAACACGTCTCCTTCGCACTCCGTCACGGAATCACCTCACAGACGGAAATTAAACATACCTACATTTTTTTCACGGGTATGGGCTTGCGGATAGGTGTTCACAAACGAACCTTGGTAGGTTCTGCACTGCGAAACTTTTTCATGCATTATAATTTTTCCCGTCATGATTGCATCTTCGGTTGAAAATCTTTGCATTTCAACTATATAGGGACCGCTCTCTGCATGATGCTGGCAGCGTGAAAATATATTATGCACTAAACGATCATGTACCTTGTCCTTTTCAAACATTTTATTTGTTTTGTTTTAAACGTTTTCTCGAATTCTTTAGATTTTCATTAGTGAATATTTAGTGACTCCCCGCGGTGGGCTTGCATGGGCCGCAATAACAAATATTACACTGGTCAACGTAATGAAGAAAAAACATTTGACGGAACATCTAGGTGTCGTTTCTGGGGATTTCCAGGTGGCTGATCACAAATATCACATTAGTTTTGCCAGATTTACTCTAATTTATGTGGTGTAAAACGTCAGTAATCAATTACGTCTAATTACAATTTCTTGTGTTTGCTGATTGGTCCCTTTGCGCTGTTGATAAGTGCTCGGAGTTTTCTGTTTGTTTGCTTATTTGGTATGTGAATTAGACGGGAATACAGACACAAAAGTTTAGAATATACTCCGTAAAAGCCCAAATTACTGTATTTACCTCCTAAATATTTCATTTTGTAGAAAGTAAATGGTAGATTTTTTACTTTCATACTGCACATAAATAGATAAATGACTATAAATAATCCGCATATTGTCCTCGGTTATTCAATCAATGTGAACATGACCTAATGCGAGATCTTAGTTTTTCAAAAAAGCAGTTTGCCAAGCCAGAAAATTGTACTTTTGCACAACAGAAATACATTATCTCCTGTACCAATTACCGACTACTTGTTGACTTGAGACTGACTCGTAAATTTTGCTCCGAATCACGAGTTAATCCACATTTCTAATAAGCCGAGTCAAGTCATATCATATTTGCAAAGTGACTCGAGTCAAGTCATGTCATACGAAAATGGTGACTCAAGTATACGTTAATAAAAAATATTGTGGATCGTAAAAGTTATACTTAGTGTAGCTTTATTTTTGGAAAATAGAGGCATTACTACACTTGCTTATATGCTTGAACATGTATGTTCTGCATACAAAAGAACTGAAAGTAATTCGAACTCAAATTATGATATTGTACTCGCAGTGAAATACAAATACCACTTCTAAAAAGCGGAAAATATATTTCATGTCTTTTGTCCATAAAGCTTCAAAGGTGATCTGCTAAATCAGGTGTAACGTTAAAAAAAGCTGGATTTTCCAGATTAGCATGGCACGTAATGGGTTGCTAGATTACGATATGATAGGTAATTGCTAGATTGCGAAACGGTACAGTTTTAAACGTTATGGCTGGCCATATTTACTGTGATGAAATGTTTGATATGGGCGACAATGCGGTGTGATAGGAACCAAGCAATCCGGTACCCAAACTATATTCACTGACACTTTCATGAAAACATATTTGTCACTCCATCACTACTATGGGCGAAGCGAAGCAAAATTTCTGGGCTTTACTTGACTTTTATAAATATTAAATGTTGTTACTCCGTGAAAACAGCCCCGAAATTCCTCAGGCTATCTTTCGTATTGGGGAATTAAACTACTTCTACTTGACAAACTGAAAATTGCGAAAAGTAAATAAGTAGATCACAAAATATTACGAAGTAGAAGTAGAAGTAGAGAAAATCAGATCTACTTGAGTAAGTACCAGAAGTAGAGCAAAACTACTTGAGTACTTCCAAAAAGTAGAAGTACTTCGTTACTGACCACCTCTGATTATGACACTGCATGGTCGCCTGCGCGATAGCAACTTTGATTTGTTTTCATCATTATAGAAAAAAAATCTATTATATTGGACTGTTAAATAAGCAATTATCAGCCGTCAATATATGAAAAGGAGGTTTCGAACCCCTAAAACCCCCTGTATGTGCCATTTTCTGACCTCATAAAGACTTGTCCCAGCTTCCACAAACATAAGATTTCGATCGTTATCATAATTTACAAAAAAATCAGCAATTTGATAGATAAGATGCGAATTAAGTGGCAAATTAGGAAATTTTCCAATAGCCACATATGACTCGCGAGCCATAGGTTCCCGACCCCTGATATATAACATGCCCGACGAGACTATAGGCTTAATAATTGTTTTTCTAAATTGAAAGCAGTGAATTACATTGTTAATACATGTTGACTTTCGAATTCCGATACCTAAGTGTTGGAGGTTTACCTAGGCTCCTCCTCGCCACCTCATCCGCGTCAGCGGTGTCTTACAAAAGCCTAGAGGTGGGCCGTGCTATAAGTCGGCAGTTACGGAAAATAAGAAGAATATCGGCCTGGTGTAAATGACCATAGTAGTCGATAAACACCATGAATACCCCAAAACAAACAAACATGTTGCTCGGTGGATGTATTGATATTGGGCTATGAGAAAGTGACGGTCAATTAACAAAAAATAATATATATTCGCCGTTATAATTCAAAACAATGGTAAACATGATACATTTTGAACTATTTTTTAACCCACGGACGCGTTTTTTTTTGTTAAGATAATAAAATGTATTAAGGACACTGCAAAGCTTGTCTTGGTCGCTGCCTCTCAAGCAGTGTGCAGCTTGGTGAAATAGCCTTTGTTATTGGTGGTATTGATGGAAACTAGCTGTGCTTTCGAAATTCACCCTCTCTTAGCAGAGTGTCTGTCTTCGTGTTGTTTTCCATATTACACGTCGACGAGCTCGCCACAAATTAAAAGGACGGGTTCACTCCTGACTGGTTTTTATTTTGAATCTGAATTAGTTGTATGACGTACGTTACGTATAGGCTACGTAATTGCGGCACATAAATAACAGGCTTTTAGTTTATACAGCTAATGATTTTAGGACACGGACTAATATTCGAACGTTGGTTTTATGTTCGGTATTCCAGGTAACTTTTCGCGGTCCGCATTTGGCCCACAAATTGTCAAGGTCTGCCTAAGATTGTACTTTCCAATGTATCATATCAGAGAAAATATATGCTACTTACCACGGTATGTTATGTAGACCCAGTACCCACCAATTGCGGCAAGCAGAAACGCACAGATCACTGAAAGGTATAGTAACAAATATTAATTCGAGATGGTGGAATTCCAAGATTATTTTTATGTACTTCTTATGCAAATTACACAACCGCACGCCAAACTGTAGACTCCANTGACATAGCTAAATATTAGGAATGGTGCGAACCCCTGAAAGTTTCTGATTCGCGTGAGCACGAACCTTTACAAACGGTTCGCTGTGAACGCGAACGTGACGTGACATTACAATGATATCTATTCAAACACGACATTTCCATAAGGATACACGTACACTGTACAGCAGGGGTGTCAAACTTCCGGCCCGCGAAGCAACTGTGAGTAGATTTAAAAAAAGAGAGTATTATCCAGCACATTTTTTAACAAATCTTTAGATTATCTGTGAGAAATATGTTCAAATAACATCCCATAACTGCGAATGTCGAATGTGTTCGTAGGCCACAGTTATAACTACTATAGGGATGGTGTGAACGTGAGGTTCACGTTCGCGTTCTGTGTGTGAACCTCGGAAATTTAGAGGTTCGCGTTCACAACAGAACCTTGGTAGGTCCTGCTTTGTGAACCTTTTAGTAAATTGTAATTTTCACTCCATTATAAGATCTTTGGCTCAAATTTAGTGCATTTCAACTGCGGGCCACTCCATGCATGGTGCTGGCAGCATAAAAAATCAACACTAAACGAGCATGCCACCATGCACCTCGACAACCTTAAAAGTTTTACTTGCTTTGTTGCAATAATTTTCTCGGAATATCCAGCTTTCCGTTTGTGAATATTTAGTGACTCTCTGCTGTGAGCCTGACCCGCAATCGATATACGTAGTCAGCGAATGATGCTTAGTCAACCAATCAATGACATTGATATCGTTTTCTGATCTAAAAAATCGAACGGTCGTACTTGGTCAATTTTGACTTCATATCTTTACTGTATCATTAAAACCAAATCCGTGCGATTAAGATGCGTGCTACTGCTGCATAACTTGTTGTTTGTGGTATCGGTAGCGAGTATAGAAAC
>ATSW01014509.1:0-16224 GCA_000444245.1 Botryllus schlosseri | reverse complement strand
GGGGGGGGGGGTATTTTTTTCGAATTAGGTATCAGCGGAAATTAATTACGCATGCACACATATGTCACGATGTCGTTCAGTTTCGCGATGTGAATCTTTAATTACAATCGCTAATGAGCATACACTTAACGGCATATTGTCTACAAGCCATCGAAGACCGAAGCCAAAGCATTCTAGGCTTCGCACCAAATGTGGTTCAATTCTAACAAGTTTAAGCCTCCGCAGAGTCAATTAAAATTTTTAATTTTGAGTAGAGTGAAAGAGTAAAAATGTAAGGCGTTACTTGTGCTACTTGAGTAGTAACGCCGATCACTTCGACCAAGTCTAGTTCATAGTCAAATATCACGGCAAATCAGAAACTGCCTAAAATGTAAAGCTTTTTGTATTCAGAACTGGCGTTTAATCATGCACTAACAAAAAGCCTCGAAACCGTTTAAAAACATCACTAGAAATTAACCAATGCTCATCTCTGGCTCTGTTCAAGCACAGAACACATGGTATTTGGCGTAGGCTACAGAATGTCCCATGTCGAGACGGATCGACTGTCATAGAACCGATGCAGATTTATTTATACTATTAAGTAACACGCACTTCAGGTTTCGTGTTGAGCTGTTAGTTATAGGGTTACCATATTTTGGAATCGGGAAAGGAAGACGCTTTTACCAAATCAGAAAAGTTAGTTAATCCAAACTGAAATCAGCCGATTTCGCTATCTTTGCTGAAAATATTGGATGGTTGACTAAAAAAAATAAAAAAAGGTCATCACTTTCGTTCAACTCCTGAATTACACACTTTTTTCGTTAAATTAATGGTGTTGATAAAAAGGTCGTCGCTTTCGATCGAATCACGAATTTCCTATTTAGCGTCATTTATGCCCATGTTCACTCGAATCTATCCGTTATCTTAGCTGTAAAAGCTGTAAAAGAGGACGAATTGTCAAAAAGGTGGACATTTAGGCGTCCTTGGAGGACATTTTCAAAAACCTGAAAAAGGAAGACAAGTCCTCAATGAGGACGTATGGTAACCCTATCGTTATAGATAATTTCAATAACAATATTTGATCTGTTGCTGCGAAAGTCGAAATTTGATTAATTTCTGAAAATGAAAACAATTCATACGGAAAAAATCTGACGTGATAGAGAAATTCTGAGCACAGGATCGGATTCAGCAACCTTCAATTAGCCTAAATCAATCAATTAATTTTTTGGCGCAAATTATTTTTTGAAATTTGTAGACCAATGTTATCAAGTATTCCAATACATTGTGGTCGTAGCTTATGATGAATTAATGAGTTCATACCCAAAGGGGCCTTGTCGTCATTCGCAGTGGAATCCTATGCCATATTGCCCGCTCTGCAATGACTTGAAACAAATTACGTGAACCAAGCTGCCGTTTCAGCGATTGTCTTGGTGCACTCAATTGTATAGCTAATCATCGGACGGGTGGACCTTTTATCGTAAATCAAATCGTTGAAGCACTTAGTAGGTTGAAGGAAGTTCAATCACGCTCATATGGATTCCAGGTCACGCAGGGATTCCCGAAAATGAAGTTGCCGACCGCCTAGTCAAGGAGGCGACATGCTCACCGCATGCCATCACAATTCATGATATCCCAATAGACCAGGGGTCGGGAACCTTTTTCTACCGAAGAGTCCAATTGGCCCAAAATTTTCGATTGTAACAACTAAAGAGACATGCATGTCAATAAACTGTTACGTCACAATTGAAATCCGTGTCGTGTGCGTCAGATATCGTCAGGGATGAGTGAAGGAAAATTGTGAAAACGTCAATGATTATTGGTATTTTTTATCGATGGTTATGATTGAATAGATTTTGAACATTTTTATTCCCAAAATCACGGAATTTTTATATTTATTGTTCGAAAATAAAGCGCAGGAGAGATATAAGGCACAGATGAGGCACATGCAGCCAAGCCTAACCTGTGATAGCGCAACACATCGTAAATAGTTTAGGATTTATGATCACTGATATTAAACAAATGTAATTGTCGCGTTGATTCCGGAAATCTAAGTAGTGATCGACTTCTAAAGTATTAGGCGTAAGTAACGCTGCACTACACACCTGCATGTTTACGGCGGTGCTAGAAAGCTTCTTACCAATCAGGAACAAGGATATCTATTGCGTTGTTTTTAATTTGAATTTGTAATTGTGGATATCACGTCAAAGTTCATTTCTAGGCGTTGATCAGGATTACAATGTGTATTTGAAAATTGCATTGTCCCACAAGCGTGACCATATCTGCTATTCTCTTTGATCAATCAAGGTATCGTGCAATCCAAGAGTTCGTGGCGTGTGATGTCGGGTAGATCGAAGTCGCGAATTGAGTTAGTCGCCGGGGCGACAGCAACTTAAATTCGGGGATTTTCAACAGACGGCGACACGAACCCCTAACCCTGCATAGTGGATATCCCAGTGTCTTGACACCTCAAAGACATGTTTATGTTGCCATGAGAATAATTATTCCGGCCGTCATGAAAATTCACTAACAAGTTGTTGCAATATTGATAAATTGAGCACAAAATAAAAAAAATCTAAAGAGCCATATCTTACACGCAAAAGATCCATATATTGCTCGCGAGCCATAGGTTCCCGACCGTTACAATTGACGATGCAAAGAAAATCACTGCGCAAAAATGCAAAGCTATTTGAAACCAGGAATATCTCGATTCGGAAACTGGAAACCATTACAAAAACTTTTGATTAAATCTGCAGATGAAACAAACTACCCTCGGTCCCACCACGATGAAACGTAGCTAGGCTGTTACGTCTACGCACCGGTCACTGCGGACTCAATGCCCAACAAATTCAGAGACCTTCAAAATATATCTTATCTGAGCAATGCCATTCACCTGCGTGCTCTGGGTAATATGTCATTGTGTACAATGAATGGTCGGCCTGCAACGCGCACTGTATATGAAATAGGATCTCTTCTGATTATAGAATTCAGACGGCCGATGTAGACTATTGCACCAATTAATGAGTATGAACCATGCAAGGACGGGTTAATTGGACGTTTGCACGCTATAACAACATCCTGAACAATTGTAGCGATGTATAATTGTACAATGTACATCGACAATAGCTTTGTTTTATTAAATTCTTTCGGTCGTCTTTCTATATTTGGCCAATAGTGTTAGCATTACGTTCGCACGGTTTTTTACGTTCGCTTCTGCTGGTATCCTGATGAATCTCCTATATACTTAACATGCCGTCCTCTATGATTAGGCAACCTTGGTAATCAGCTACGACCACGGGTGGCGATAGAGAGATAACATTGTGCACAGTTGCAACACAACACCTATGAGTTGCTGGTTTGTTGAGTCTGGCCGCGGTCGACTCCAGAAATCATATGGAAGGTTTGTCTAGGCTTCTGTTCGCTATCCAATCCAGGTTAAATTACTGCACAAAGTAACTTGTAGATTCAGTGTCACGTTGTAATCATTACGCTGGATTAATACCGCATTGTTTGGCTTATTTGCGCCTGCTTGGAATAACGCCGACTTCTTATTTGAGCGCGATTTGGGAGTGGTTGAGAGGTTGGTCTGCAGTTGAGATCGCGGGTCATACCTCAACAACGTTCGCAAATACATCAAGTCGCCATTTTTGTCCATTCATCGGCCATTTTGTAATCCAACTAAGACTCTCCAACTCCAATGTTGCAGTGGGGGTGACATTTCGCAAATACGTAATTCAAAATCTTTTCTCAACCATACATTGTAATGATATCGGGTTTCCATGCTGTCTGATTGAGGTTTTTTGGGAACTTATTGAATCCCGGAAAGTAATTGGTTGTGCCCTTCATGCAAGTACCAGTCGATTGTTAGATTGCAGTTTACATTATACATACCCGCTCCCATGACTCACATAGGCTATGAATAACATCAAAGTTACGGTATACAGCAATTTCCGCTACTGTTTCTTTAACGACATAACTGATTTATTTTGAATGATTCAATTTATCAGAAGATAAACATGTTAACGAGGCAATTGGGATGATGCCGGATGTTCGCACCTGGCACGAAGCTAGTCTCAGCAAACGGAAGTCAGGAAGTCAATCACATCATTAGGATCAAGGGGTTGCCAACATATATTGAGCTATGGGTCGATATAAGTAAGCAATTACGCATGTTACAGAGCCAACTGATATCCTTCAGTTATGTTTGATAAGATATAGTTCCCAAATCCCTGTTGAAAATATGGTAATCGTACGACCACAACACACGTGTGTTGCACTTGTGCATTTTCCAAAGTGAAGAAGTCCAAAGTGACGAAGTCCTTTAAATTTGACAGCTTTAATTTTCATTAAAACTAAAAGACTTACATTGGTATTCGTTCCTTATTCACTTTTACAACGACACCTGCCGTAATGGTCAACATAAGAGACATAAAAGGTCACTATATGAGCGATAAGTGCTATCGCGTGTTGGCAGAGGGGTCACAAACCTATTTTACGGCGGAGATGTATTATGAGTTATGAATCAGATAAAAGGCCACTACTACAATTCGAAATAGCGATCTTGCTTTGCTTGCTTTTAAGTATAACAATTCGGAGGATACATCGTCGAAATTAGTGAATCGTGATACCAGTGTTCTATTGTGTGATGTTCTTGCAGCCATTGCTAGCTTTGAGCCCTTGCTTTGCTTAGAATCATCACTACTGACAATGGCATAGCCAGGAGGTGGAATTTGGGCAGGAGGGGGTAGACACCCCCCGCATTTCAGACTCGAAACCCCATCCCTTTGAAATGCAGCGCCGATTCCAGCAATGAAAAAAATATGAGTTGCTTCGTAACTGAATCTAGTTAATTGCGTTTTAGGTATTTGTGGATTTTCAAAGGTCGTTACTCCTAGTTCTAGTTTTTACTATTGAAAAGTAGGTATAGTTCTAAATGTCCAGTTTGATAATCCAGTAGTTTGTACACAATGTACAAGTTTGCCAATGTTGCCTGTGGGCCAGGGGCTAGCAGGCCACATTCGAGGCTCACTATGATCCGATCCTCATCACTATATACTAGATGTGGAGTTGTGTATTTGTATTGCTAAAGACGTAAGGGAACATATGGTCAAGTTATGGTGATAATAGGAAATTCGACTTAGAACAGGCTTCTTGGCTTTTGGCTGCTACCCAAAACCGTTTCCACAGGAGATGTGGTGACCAAGCATTATAATGTAATATTGATAAAGGAACTTTCTGGGTTTCAAGTTATTTATTTATCGTGCTTTTTCCGTTGTGATGCAAAACAGCTCAAACTCCAGATAAAATAGTTATTTTATTGTAAATTCGTGCGTATGATATTCCTCCAAATCAGCCTAGACTTCCGCAACATGATTCGATGTCTGGGTTATGTAGATGGAACTAGCCTGCGCCCTACAATCCACTGATAACTCGATTGCTATCATTACCGATGCAGCGTCACTTGGTCAAGTGCCAAAGTCGTTGGCAGTCTAGATCAAGTAGCCTACTTCACATTTCCTCAAATATTAGAACAAGCATGCGTCATTGCGACCTATGACCGATATCCTGAGTATTGCTATAATACAGTGGCTCTTAACCATTACTGACCCGCTGAACACTTACGCTTACCTGCAAGCCTTCGCGCAACCCTGAATTTTCTCTCAGTCATAGGAAGCAAAATCCACCACAATATGCATCTAGCTACACATCTANTGGCCTATACACTACTATAATTTTCTCGCGCATAAAATTAANTGTGCATCCACAATGTTTANAGAAAATTCATNGCATTCATCTTCACGACTGCAAGGCAAGGACAGGCAAATAATAATTNGTTCTCGTTGAAATATTGAAAATTGAACTGTTGGNTTTGATGACGACTCGAACCGAAAGAGTNTCAATATCGATGTGGCNGCATTAGCACTTTTGTATCTTGGACTTGACGAAATTCCGATTGGCGTAATCAGGCGGGTGTATAGTAGTCTTCGTGGATCAACGTTATTTCCTCGTGCTCCTTACCCCATTTACAAGCGGATGTACGTCACATCATGCNATATATCCAAACGGGGANTTGGNGTGTCTTCTAAGGCAGAAATGGACAGCGCATGCTCGGCAGATTGAAAATAAAATCGGTTATTTAAATTCATGTGAATAGAAAGCATTTAGTGATCAGAGGAAAGGCTTTTAGCAAGCGCAATAAGTAAGAACGACGAAAAATGCTGANTAAATGTAAAAATGCTTGTGTCGNTATCTGTCACAAATCCATCAAAAGTTGAGATTTGTAAGAAGAAGCACTTGAACCTAAATCATNCCACAAAATAGCAAATATCGATCTTGTTCATTTGTTATATCGCAGCCTTTCGACGGAAATGTTGCGCTTTTATTCTAGTCACTGAGAATCCGTGATATCGACACCAATCTACGAGAAAAATGTCATTGCTAAACCGTTGTTTTTAAGTTACATTGTTGAAAGAATATAATGCATGGAAGATTTCGATCACTACCGCTGTCACGACGAAGGAGCGAAACCTCACTTGCAGGAAAAAGCCTGACTTATATTTGATTTCCCCCTCACGGAGAGCATATTTTGTTCATCAAAGAACATCATTAGCCCGAAAAGAGAAATCACTTCATCTAAATTCGCAGTAACAATAATCTTCAATGCANGTGTTACATCTACATCAGTNNNNCTNNACCGTAAATGAAATGCGCAAGTATCCGAAGCGTCAACTGCGGTCACGACGTTGTCAAAGCAATTGTCTCTCGACCAATCAGCGTGAAGTTTGGCGTAAAGATGTCTTCATATCCACCACTTTCTGACGTGTGGCGAGTAGGACTTAGAAAAATCGAGTACCTGAGTGATTCGATTCTGAATCGAGCAGTTTAGTTCGAGTCGAATCGAGTATTCGAGTATCTCTCATTATAAAGTCATGACAGTATAAGAGATACAGAAAATTCAAATATGTACATTTTATGCTACATCAAATAATATATTGCCCGTTATACCCCTCAAAGGTCATTTTTAGGCTTTACGATCTACCATATTGGAAAGTACTATCGAAACTAAAATTTATATTGATAAATTAACTGTTGGTAGCATGGGGCGTATCATTTCAGTACTCGAAAATATCTTATCTTACTACTCGACTCAAATCATTAGAATTGATACTCGAGTCAAATTCGATTACTCGAATCATTGTGCCCAGCCCTATAGTGGCGAGTTGGTTCACTGTGGCGTTTAATAAATTATTTTTATGCAATGAGGCAATATCATATACGTGGAAACCTGAATCGAGCGTTAATAATAATGAAGCAAATTCGAAGAGACATGAGTTTCAGTCGAACCCCATCTATGCACGACAATTCTCAGGTAGGACATGCACCGCTCTTGTAAGACCGATGTTGAATTTCCTGTCTTAGTGCCATCGCGAAGCAATCAATGGTATGGAATTGAAATCTAAGAAAAAACTGATTATACATAATGAGATTAATGAACATGACTGCTACTTAATAAATCAGTTCATCGGATAGTATCAACTAATGTTCTTTTATGTCGACGAATCTTTAAATTATCAAGGTTAGCATGTCGGTCCTTCGCACCAACCCAGTGAGATATTTGTCGACATTTTGAGCATTTCGAAATTTAAATTATTCTGACGAAAAAACTCACACTTTCGTTCGTGTCGTCCGTAATAGTGAAGCCTGCATCCTCGCAAATTCCGCACTTGCGGGCAGTAGACGACTTTGCATGTTCTCCGAAGTAAGCGGCAAGCTCTAAAGTGCTGTCGAAAATATTATTTTATTATTAATTACCGATTATGAAGTTTAGACTCTGAAGAAGTTAATGGGATCGTATTGTCAGCCTGACATTTTGTTACTTGACTAGCACACGCCAGGTATACTTTTTCAGATAATTAAGTTATACTCACCAGTAACGGACACGCTAAATATGTTTATTAAAATTGGGAGCAATCGTTTTGGCCATTCACTGTTTATTTTGGAACACATTAATGCGACTTGACTGAAGTGCTGCTTATACTGAGACTTACCCCGACGCCCAAACATGGTTCGAGGAACGACAGAATCGGATGACATTGTGATGATTTGGACCACGACCAGCGTTAGCATCAAACTAGTGAATACATCCTTCATGTTGTCGGTTGGCGTATGCTCAATATTCTGTACGATATATACTGAAATATACAATAGTAGGGTTTAGTATCTGCTTGATGTTGCTGCATAAATCAACCAGACATTCATAGATCCTCCATTAATTACTAAGACGATACTAATCACTATTGATATAACAGAGAGAATATATGCTAATTTTGAAAATTGAGCTCTGATATAATAAGCTATATATATATGACCGAATAAATTGTGACTCTTTTCCAATAAAAACCACAGTTATTAAGACTGCCAACCTCCGCGTTAAAAAAATTGCAAATATAGATCTCTTTTGTAATAAGACCTATTTTGCGATCGTTAAAGATTTCATGATTACCTAAGTGAACTACTAGGTCATGGCAACCGTGTCGCCATGTGTGCATTGCAACATTTATTTGGCACCTGCTAATCTCCGACAATGAAATTAGATCGTAAATGTTATAAATGACGAATAGAGCAAAATTGTTCAATCGTTCATCATTGGTCATGCTCATATAATAGGGAAATTTTCGATGCGTTTTGAAACCTATATCCTTAGATTTAGTGATAAATTGAGGAAGACTCCTGGCCGTCTTCAGTAGTTATAATCCCTCTTTCAATCGCTTAAAATACATTTATTAGAATCGAAACGAATAGTTCTACAAGTGCTGTCAAATGTGCATACATAATACATATACGAGGTGACCAGTTGACTTGATGACCTGATGGTCATGTAGCTGGCCACCATTTCACCGCTATACTTTCTTGTCTGGAAATAAGCTTCTGTCTGTCTGTCTGTCGTCCAGCGATCGCTTTTGTTATACAATAGTTGTTGTAAAATGCTGTTATGTTGATTCATTGTAAATGGTCCTCCCATCCTCCCCGTCGTACTGGATATTAAGCGAAGTGTGAGCCCATTGAAAAGGAAATAGGCACGAAAGTTGAAAGCTGTAAGTGTCTTATATGACACTCTCATTTTTGAGAATCTCTCCTAATATTTTTTTGCCGTGTCAACGTCACATTGTCGGTTTCATCTTTAAATATCAGATTTTAAAATCCGCATTTAGTGATGGCCTTGCCCAATGCAAGTAATTGATTGGTAAGCTGAGATTGAACAATTGTATTTGGGAGAGTGTAAGATATGAAGAAAAATTATTTGTACCACATCTGAATACTTTAAAGCCCAAATCTTGAGGATAGAATTATACTAAAATGATTTTGTGAGAATGGCCAGAAGTTATATAGTAGTGTCACTACATATATTTGTTGTATATTCCTTGAGTACTATAACTTGCATACAACGGTTTATCCTTGACCTTCCGCCTCTAAATAACAAGAATACTGCTCGTCTTCTTTGAAAACTTCAGGTCGATATTGATTTGTTGATATTTTAGCAGTCAAATTATAGCACGACCTGGTATCGTTCTAGTATAAGTTCTGATATGCATCCGAGGCCTATTTTTAATTGCAATACATGCGCTTAATGACTGACACACAATGCGAAGTCCGCACGCCGATCTCGTGAAGAAAATGCTACACTAAAAACTACGATAGTCAGCAGGATTGACAATTGCACCAAACAACTAGTAATTAGATGGTGTGAACCTCTGAAAGGTTCAAGTTCGTGTGAACGCGAACTTTTTTGAAAGGTTCTGTGTGAACGCGAACGTGAACCTCATGACGTCAGGTGACGTCATATTGCTAATTCCAACCCTATCTTTCAATGGAGTGACAGCCTATATTAATGTACACGATACGCAGCAACGACTCGGGCCCCATAATGCCGCAATGCTTAAGTACATATTGGCGTTTTAGGTCGCTAAATGTATCAACCTATAGGCAATCAGATTATACAATACTCCCATAAAATCAATATCATCCGTCGCTTTGCCAACAATTTCGACGAGGACTTATCCAGGGAATATTAGCTTACGCCTTAACGGTCTTGGCCATACCGGACAATGTATTCGGCGTCTGAGTGTTGCTGCATTGGTATTGAGCAGAGTGTAAAACAGGTTTCTATAGTTGCTACCGATATTAGACTACCCCACAAGTTATACAGCTGTAGCCAATACCTCAATCGCGCGGATTTGGTTTCAATGATACGGTTAACATATGAAGTCATGATTGACCCCGTACGCCTGCTAGGTTTGTTACATCAAAAAAACGATATCAATCTCATTGATTGGTTGAATAAGCATCATTCGCTGACTACATTTAGTGTATTTTGCTCGTGATGCTGTGTGATTGCCGGTTAAGTTCACAGCAGAGAGTCACTAAATATTCACAAACGGAAAGCTGGATATTTCGAGCAAACTTTTGTAACGAAGCAAGTAAATTTTTTTGGATTGTCAAGGTGCATGCTCGCTTTGTGTTGATTTTTCTATACATAGAGTGACCCGCAGTTAAAATGCAATAAATTCGAACCAAAGATGTCATAATGAAGTGAAAATTGTAATATATGAAAAAAGTTCACAGTCCAGAACCTACGAAGGTTCTGTTGTGAACGCGAACCTCCAAATTTCCGAGGTTCACACACACAACGCGAACGTGAACCTCACATTCACACCATCCCTAGAAGCAGCAAGTGTCCGTTCATCATATTGAGTTTAGCCGAGCTACAAAGGAAAACGCAGGTGTACTATTGACTATGGCGTATATCTTTCTGAAAGAGACTCTTGGAAACTAGGGCCTAGAAATATCTAGGCATCAAGGTTGGTTCAGGTAGGCTGACTCCTACTATCATAGGCCAGCAGTGGCGAGATAGCGCAGTGGTAATCCACGGCTACAACAGCACTGGGTTGCGGGTTCTAGATCGACCAAAGTCGACCAAAGTNTTGGAGGTATATCTAGGCTCCTCTTCGCCACCTAATCCGCTTAACCGGCGTCTTACGAAAAGCCTAGAAGTGGGCNGTGCTACAAATCGGCAGATATGGAATTAAAAATGCAGAATCGGACTGGTGTANATGACCGTTGTAGTCGACAAAACACCATCAATACCCCAAACAAACAAACAAACAAACAAACAAATGTAGACAGTGNTGACAAGCCACAAAACCACTTAACNCAAATGAAAACAGGAGCCTTCCATGTGTCCGAGGGATTGTATTCATTACAACGGAAATGTTTTGTTGTTGTTATTGTAGATGTTGTATGTGGGGTTAATGGTGCATAATTACTGTTGTCTTGTGCACCAGACCACCNCTTCGAAAATAATATATCCGCTAAATTAGATTAATCTGTTGACTAATTCGAATTCAAAAACAGGCTGNNTTNGATATTGAACATTGGATATTATANATTCATGACTGAAAATCGTAACTTCGTGAGAATTNCGGTAATTGTCGATCTTTTGTAGATAGTGTTACTTTTGTTAGTACCGCCGAATACATTATAGNCNTTATNGTATATTGCTGGTTTAATACAAAACTGCTGGACTTCACCTCAAGCTGATATTCGCAAACTTNGACAACTAGAAAATTNTCATCGTTTCNGAATTAGATTAGAATTANAATTAGCGCTACACAGTTTTTTCCAAATTAGATTCGAATTAGAATTAGAGCTCCACAGCTTTTTCCAAATCAGATTNGAATTAGAATTAGAGCTAGGCTACACAGTTTTTCCGAGTTAGAGCAATTAGTAAGCAATGCGATGNCCGCTTGGCACTGGATTTCCCTGCGCGAGAGGGATATTCTCGCTACAAAACGCCCCGGACAAAGNNGCATTTTCAAGAGAACCGCAAATTAGATCAGAATTACAATTAGAGCATGGGAGCACGTCAGAAATTAGATAAGGATTAGAACTAGAGCATAAGTACATTTCACACNTTAGATTANAATTAGAATTAGAGCATACNAACATTTCACGAATTAAACNAGAATTNGATTACTGTCATATCGCTNTAATTTAGCGGCCGCAGGCTNGGAAAGTTTGGGAANTACATTATGTACGTAATCTTTGACTCTTCAAATATTTTTAAATCTTTCGTTTGCTATTCGATTACCGACTGTCATGATACTGACCGATGATTCATGACACACCAACANAAATATTATAATGCCATAATCGCTAATACGACCCATTAATCCCCCCNTNTTCAATTTTACAACGACACCTGCTGCGATGGTCAGTATNCAAGANACATCAATAGGTCACCACGAGCGATAAGTAATAAGTACTATCGGGTGTGAGCAGAGGTCACAAACCTATTTTGGAGATTTTTGGAGAAACNCATGGANATTGTTTATAAATTGGAATTCATACNAAGGCTCACTGCTCCTACTTCAAGAAGTTGAAATGCGGCATGATTGTATTCCGCATATGTAATATATTGTATCACCGTTCTTATTTCATGTTCATGTTATGATAATTACGAAAGCAGAATATAGAAAGTNTAGCACTCGGGCGATAAAACTGAAACATGATCAATATCACCCAAGAGCCAGGCCAGCCAACAATAAACTGATTTCTATTACGTAAATATATTATATATAGTTGCAATTCNAGTCCTTTCCGAATAGTTACGCAACTATTAAATGTGNAGTCATTTGCCATTAGCAGAGAAGATACATCTTGAAGTAGAAAAGGTTATCGCGGGTTATCAATATTACGATGTCTGGGAATTATTGAGGCAAACAACTTCGCCAACCTGAGCTTTCTCACTCACTACATTTCCTCGTACACTGGATTGGCATCANTGTTTATTGATTGGCANCATGTTCATCAACAAACGTAACATAACAACAACAAGCATAAGCAATNGTCTATCTGATCGATGAAACATTGGCAGAGCTAATCTTTAGTACTATCGCACCCAGCCTCTGACTATAGGTAATTACCCCACATATAGCTACGCACCCCCCCTTCCCGCTCGTCACGCTTGCTTGCTCAGAGGTAATGACTGCTCAGCAATCTGANAGCAACACAATTGCTAATTCNATAGCTGACGACCCGAGCGCTCAAATTAAACAAAGTTGATGTTATTTGTAAGCTACTGTCGCACTGATTCCGAAAATATACATTAAAATCTCATCAGGGCAATAGAACCCCCTCGGACTGCATCTCAAAGTCTGAAAATCGGCATTGTTCTGAACAATCGCGCCAACGCCGCAACGGTCATTGTTGTGGTCATTGTTCTGTGTCGGTGCGATTGTTTGAAAAAATGCCGATTTTCAGACTTTGAGGTGTATTGCAATGACGATGGAACGCCAACTCGGCAGGTATATTAGCATTTGGGAAGGTGATGATTAGGAAAATACCTCGGTCGGACGCGAACCCGCAATCCCTTTTGCGTGGCAGCAGTGTAACGTACCACTACACTACTCGCCACCCATGCAGGCTACTCGGAGTGCTAGGGTGCCGCGAATCATATTTCCCTTTGAGAGGGTGTCGCGAGGTGAAAATGTTGAGAAACACTGGCCTAGCGTAGCGGTCGATATATGTGGGAAGACGAAGGAACTATAAATAACAAAACCGATCATTACACAGATACCGGCTGATAACACAAACCCTGTTAACTTGATGGGTATACACGAAACATCACTGCATCGTTAGTGCCAAGAATAGTAGATGAGGCGAGCAGTCACACAGTTTTAACATTCAGATATCGCATAACATGTTACGCAATACCACAGTTGGAAAGTCTTTGACAAAGGTGCGCCCTCTCAAGTTTGTTTGTTAGTTGCTAATTTTAGGTCACTTGCGAGATCGATTGAAGCAATGATGCGGTGTCAGCAAATCATGTCACGCTGTCAGCACAATATTAGTAACTCAAAGATGAAATGCGTATGGGTCACGTACTCGATCGCAAGAATATTGGGGTTGGTTACAAAATGGCGTTAACAACTGACATACTGTCGAATTAATACATAATTATCACTTTATCAGAAATGTTTCACAATATCTTGCTCTGATACCCTGTGCCAGTTTCACGGTAATTACGTCGTATAGTTGGCTATTCTTGATGTGATGCTGTTGTGCTCCATTTCATACATCTTGGAACGGCTGGTCAGATTAAGATGATAATACGAAATATGGCATAGAATAGTGTATATTAACCTCTTTTCCACGACTCAAAATCGTGTCCATGGGTCTGTTGGATGACGGTGAGAGGAATTGTTTGCAGCAAATCGCTATCATTGAGTCACAAGTCATTTTGAGTCACCGAGAATATGAATTCGCGCCAGGTCAAGATGTTTCCAAATTTTTCGAAAGCCAACTCAGGTCAGCTTGGATTTTATGATTTAGAATAATTTTAGGCCACCAAATATTTTTAGCTTGAGTCACTGGCTTTAATGCGTGGACGATCGGATATGGGTGCAAATGTATAGGCTACATCCCGCCTGGGCAATACTTGGTACATGCCATTTCTAAACTACTATGACTACAGGAGTCACGGGTTGTGTAAGTTTCTGGAAATGCTCTTCACATGCTAAATATTGTGGAGGTATATCTCAATGTAAACGACGCATACTGAAACAAATACAACATGACGGGTTGAGGTAGTACCAAGCTCTTACATGTGGAGGATAAATGAAGTCTCATAGAAGGAGGAATTTGTTAGCCGCAGATTTCGTACAAATGGTTTTAAAAGTACCAAGAATAGTTTTTAGTACAACCATCTATTAATCAGCAAGTATTCATATAGATGATGGATATTTTGGCATCATTTGTGCACGGCTTGTGTGCATGAATTACGCCAAAATCAACGTAGACTATCGATGTGGATTAAAATGCAATGGAAGCAGTGGCGGCTCGTCCTATAGGGCAACTGGGGCATTGCCCCACCTAAAATTCTGTTCAATAACAATTTAACCATTTATAGACGCACAGCAATCAATATATACCGAGATCACAGCGAAACCCGCGTTCTTCTTGTGCTTTCGCTTGCAAACGCCCATACATAGCGAAGTCTCTGCGAAAATCGAATTCTCTTCTGTGTTTTCGCTTTGTGAATGCCTAGCCGGGGCTTGCCCCGGTAGCGCTCATAACAAGCTTTCACTATCTATTCTCTCAAAGCCGCGCACAATAAAGAAACGGTGATTTACTCTCTCCTATTCGTAAAATGGCCGAGCAACCGGGGCAAATATGCTTGCTCGCCCCGAAGGTGTGATGTAACAATCGTATCTATATCTGAACTCGGTTACCGTAATATGCGTTGAGTCGACCTTTGCTGGAATAGGTCGATTTTGACGGTGTTTCGCACCATGATATTTCTTGAAACTTGGTATGATATGTCGCGAAGGTAGTATTTAACACTGCTCCAAGTTTCAGGCTTGCTACTTAAAGATAATGGTAGTAATTCCGTTTCCGAAGTTCAGTGTGTGCTGATCTATCATGTACATAGTAAAGCAAACAGCTTTTACTCAAAAGCCGGTATTGGTCTCCATTGATTTTGACGATGTTTTATACCGAGATCGGTCATGACATTTGGCACGATAAGTGTTAGTATCGACCGCTGTAACAAGTTTTAAGTTTGTCACTGAGCTATGTGGGTGGTAATTTCGTTTCCAAAGTCGAGTAAGAGCTGACTCTTCATTTATCGCCAACAAATTTACGCAAAAGCCGTTATTGGTCTCTATTGATTTCAACGATGTTCCATACCTAGATCTGTCATGAGCTTTCGCACGGTATGTCTGGATTTTAGTATCGAACACGGTGCCAAGTCTTAAAGTTGACACTCAATGATTGAGGCAGTTATTTCGTTTTCGAGGTCGAGTATGGTAGAGATGCGCGCTGATCTGATACTTAGCCTACCTACGTCATTGCGGATCTCACGCAATAGCCGGTGTCGGTCTGTGCTAATCTATAGTCTGCGTTCCATAACGAGATCGGTGATGATATTTCCAATGGTATATCTCGATGATCGCATGAAACAGCTGACCAAGATTCTCGGTTTGCATTCAAATATTCACATAATTTTATGTTCGCCAATGTCCATTTCATTGTGAAATTGTGGCCTTCAAACCATTTGCTTACAATCCCCTGTCAAATGCGATAGCTATTTCATTTTCGATGTCGGCTAACAGCTGATCATTCGATCAGCCTATTCCTCGATCTATTTTAGTCAAAGTTCGGTGTTCGTCTGTTTGTATTGATTTTGAT
>ATSW01014507.1:0-11708 GCA_000444245.1 Botryllus schlosseri | reverse complement strand
GATGCACACGTGGAGAAGAATGACGTGACACTGAGGAAAAGAGGCACGAAGGTTGAATATGTCGATGATCTGACCACTGGGAATGGTAATCAGCATTACGTATTATAGTCCTGGATATTACGGTCGTCGCATTCAACTGCACCCGATAGTTAGGCTGTAGAAGCTAGTTACTGTAAGTGCATAGATTACGGGATTGGATATCCACGTCTTTTTGGGTTAGCACGAGGACCATAATCAACGTAGGCGACTAATTAACGTCAATAAATCTCGAAACAGTTATTAATCTACGTGTCCTTCTTTGAGTTTTGTATTGGCAGAATACAACGACTTTTATGTATTGTACACTGTACAGTTACAATTCGGATCGTTCAAATCCAGCTTGACCCGTCTTTACTGTAAGGTCGGGGTCAAATTTGACCCCCACCGAAAAAATATGTGAGCCATTTGTGAATGATAGTATTGTTCTTGTTATCCATGTTGTCTTGCGTACGGACGGTGCGAACCAGAGGTGGTCAGTAACGAAGTACTTCTACTTTTTGAAGTACTTGAAGTAGAACTTTTCAAGTGGTTGTGAATTTAGACTACTTCTACTTCTACTTAACAGTTTTCAGTTTTGTAGGCACAAATAAGCATAGATACCTACTTAGAGCGTAGATACTTACTTACTTGTGAACCACCACTCGTACTTCTACTTGAGTAGAAATTCCGGCGTTACTTCTACTTCTACTTGGGTAGCGACAGTGACTACTTTGACCAGCTCAGTAAGGCGCGCTGTGGGGTTCGAAAAGAATATAGTTCATCCTTGTGTCATAAAAGTTGTGACTTTGAGAGCTGTTCAGCAGAATTAGGGTTCCTTTGTGTAGGGAGGCCTACCACCCCAAAAAGGTCCTAAAAGGTAGTAAACATGAACGAAATTAACGAACGTGCGATATATCTTCATAAGGATTGATGCACTCGTTTTCATCCAGTGGAATGAGCGAGACAGGGGAATTTTTTTTGGCGACAAGGTTAAAGAAACACTGAAGTAGGGCGAGTTTGCAAAATATAATTAGGTACTAGGGGATAGTATTAGGTACTTATTACTGACCACCTCTGGTTAAGTACTTCTTACTGGCCACCTCTGTGGTTAACACACCTATCGTCAACGTATTTACAGCGCGGAGGAGACAATTGTAAAGAATCGTCCTATTTCAACAGTGTATAGACGAGTCGTTATTCTAAATGTCGTTCTTTACCTTGCATCCGCTGACCGTGAATATCGTTTTAGGAGGCGATATTCCGGAGCCTATTCCGATCAATGCGAGAGTTAA
This sequence comes from Botryllus schlosseri, assembly GCA_000444245.1. Taxonomy (NCBI): domain Eukaryota; kingdom Metazoa; phylum Chordata; class Ascidiacea; order Stolidobranchia; family Styelidae; genus Botryllus; species Botryllus schlosseri. The sequence continues at coordinate 10,398 of ATSW01014507.1, read as the reverse complement.
GGATTGCATGGAATCATGTATTAAGTTCTTGACACGTCCGGGAGGTATTGTGCTGACGATTGTCGTGATCTTGGCGTTTTCTTGGTTGGTATTTAAGATCATACGTATCATACATTTCATGCAAAACAACGACTCTGCTGTTTCCAATGACACCGTCAACGTAACGAGCTTCCAGAACCAAACTCAGGAAAGTGGTTAATACCGTTTTCGCGGCGAGTCACGATCCGCTGTACTGCAACACAATTCTATCAGTCGTCTGTGTTTATGTGTGTTCTTACCTAGTGGGAACATTTGCGTCGTGTACTTGTCAATTGGTAAATTGTGCCCGCGCCGTCAGTAACAATGTGCCGGGTGTATTGATGTTGTTAATAACAATGCGCTGAAAAATTGGGTGTTTATTAGGTTTACATTTGCGTTGGAACGGAAGCGTAACGTTCATTTCTAATGAAATATGAACCTGGAAATCTTGCTGATCGTACAATGAATGCGTGGTTGACAATCGCGCTTTACTTGCTGCATGATCTGATTTCGATTGAAGTGGAAGCCCGTTTTTGGAGTCGCATACTGGCCAAACCATCACAGATCTTGGTATGTGCCACCCGGACAAGGTCAGCGCCAAAACGCCGATGATGAACTGGAGTTTGCGCAACCATACGCTAAAGCCTCCCAGTGGCCTCGGGCAATACTCTCATAATTTCGAATGCAGTTAAGCTGATGTAAAATTTTACGTAGTTTGTCCGAGAGTGCGTTTACCCTTTAGGGGTGAGAGACTCAGATGGAATGCGTATCACATAATTATGGAGAATGAGTTTAAGCCCTATATATATATTTATGTAGCGAAACAATAATTGAAGAATTACAACACAACAGCGTCACAAGTAAATTCTACTAACACATTGCAAGCCCATATGAGCTGAGGAAAGGAATGTGGATTATGAATTTGGTCACAGAAACCAATGGAAAGAACTTACGAGATAAATTGTACTACCGGATGAGACAAAGCCATAATTATATATAGTGAGTGAATATGGTTTCGAAACGGTTATCAACCAGACTAGAGTCTTCAGAAGAAATATACAAACTGGCACAATGGTTTCACTAACATCGGGGTGTAACAATTAGGGAAGGAAAACATGCCCTACCATATCAAAGTTGATGGGTATGGATGCCTTATCAGCACAGCTGAAGACGCTTATCAAAAGCGATGCTACAACTGCAATATGACGGAGAATATTGTGAGGGAATGCCCGATTAAAAAAATTGGAATGCACGATTAGCGGGCGGCTGGGTCATCGTGCAGAAGGGTGCAGGTCCAAAATTTAACGAGGTAAACTCGGGCATATCACCGAGCCTGAAAATACTGAAATAGCCATCAATGAAACAGTAAATAAGGAGCAGGATGTTAACTCCACCGAACCTCAAAATAGCGATGGGAAAACAACTTAAAAGACGACTCTAAACAAACCAACAACAGAGAAACCGGTTGACCCGAAAACAATCCGGAATGACGACAAGAAGAGGAAAGAAACAAGACCGATGAGCCAGGCCACTATTAAAGCATACTCCTCAACCGACGCCCCATTCGAACATGCAGACACAACACGGGAAGTAACCGAGCTAGCACAAGCCGTGTTGGAAAACTACAATACTGACAACAAAGAGAAACACGGACTTCCTAAAATCCAGTCATAAAAAGCCGTCGGATATTAAATCTCATAAACAGACAAACAGGAGTGAGGAGACGGTGAAACATCGACACAGCGAAGGAGTGACTACCAGAAGAAATGCAAGCAGCCAAGCGAAAAAGCCAAATAATAATAAGACAAACCCAACAATTCTCCTAACAGAGCCGATGACGAATCTATTGAAACTGGCGTCGATTAATCTAAGTGGACTATCAAATAGGCAACAAGATCTGGAACAATATATACAAACATCGAATTTTGATATAATACTGATTCAGGAACCGCATGAAATTGAAAAGGTGGAGATTAGGGCTGTTCAAAAATAACTTTTTTCCCCCGGATTCCAGCCATTCACTGATTAAATTGTTAGGTTACCCTAAAAAACGCTGCACACCAAATTTGGTTCAATTCTAAAAGGTATAGGACTCCGCAGATCCAATTAAAATTTTTAATTCATTTGAGTAAATTAAAAAAAAAAATTCAAATTTTTCTGTCAACCACATGAAATTATTGAGCTGTCTTCAAAGACGATGCGAAACAAATTTGAGTCAATTACGACCAGTAAAACCGGAGTTATGTGAGTTTTTCGATGATAATCCTCGGATTATCTTTAATCGTTGGACGTGAATCTATTCTAGGTAAATGTCATTCATCCGGAATATATTTTATTCAAAACTACTTGAGAAGTTTTTCGCAATCTCGGATTCTGCGCGACAGCAAGAGGGTATTCGAGAGTATAAATTAACGGCAGCACTGCCGAGGAAAGAACCCAAGCTCTTCGTAGGTTTAAGTAGAATAAATCTATCTTGTTCGAATAATTTTTATGAAATAATTTTTCACTTCTGAAATCTCTTTTTTCTTATGAAAGTTCTCATTTATTTTATGCTGTTGGAAGACAGACTATCTAGCATACTATTCAGCACAACTTCTGTACGAAATTATAGTTTCAAATTGATTGTCACGCATGATTGGAGATGAGTATGTTTTCGGGCACCTTGCCCGTGAGCCGTATGTAATGATGACATGCGGGGTTCTCAATTCGTAACCCACAACAAAATCGCTAACGAAAGCACGTCAAATGCACACCAAGTACAGGTAATTTACAGCTTCGTAATTCGTGTGGTGTGATACGACCAATCGAGGCTTCAAGGCTTTCACAGTGGAAAATCCTTTGGAAACTGTAAGTTTCCGTTGATAAATTAGGACAAACTCTTACTGGCACGGAGCGTATCATTTCATTCCTCGAAAAATCATCTACACATCTTGTCGATTCAAATCAACCGAATTGAAAGTCGATTCAGATTCGACTATGCGAATCATTATTCCCAGCCCTGAGTATTAGACTATTAGTCATATTCGTGAATCAGAGTTGTTGCTTGAAAACTGCGATGTGAGATGGAATATTATAGTCTGGTCGAATCAGTCACTGCCCATCATTCTCGCATTGAATTTGGTTCGGTAATAAAACAGGAATTCCGCTCCCAAGTTTAAGCTTAATTTGCATGTTCTTCAGACAAATAATCCAATATTATATAACGTATTGTGAGGTTAAGCGTGAAGCACTAAACATAATAATTCTTTGTTGGACGAGAGGAAAATACTTGAAATTTCATTTTGTATGTCTCGGATTCAAGGGTTTTTCGTTATCCATTTTGGTCAGAAAGCTCCGAAATATGTTTACTGAAAATATGGCTCTCACTCTCAAAAATGTCGTAAGACCAGGAATTCAGATCTCGATAGACAGCGTGTTGCAATATACAATAAGCTACCTGTAGTTCGAAACATTTTGTTTGGTTGTGAGTCCTATCTAGTTTGATGGAACTTGGGTAGGCCTGATGGATATTTTGAAATCTTGAAGTACGTGCATGAAGCTAAAAAAACACATTTTTTACATGAAATATAGTAACCACTGCATTCGTCGAAATATTACAAATAACTTCGTCACGATGAAACTGTGGATATCACATGAATGTTGTTCAAATTAAATTTGCCACGACATTTGAGGGATATATAAACCTACATAGAACTCTGTGTTGCTATGGGAACCACCATCTATTTCCATACTGTTACGCAAACTTTCATCGTTGGCCCCATAGGTTCCCAACTTCATCGACCACTGAGTGTTCATGTCTCATTGAATACCAATTCGCCTCCACGGGGCGATGGTGACAAGCCTCAGGACATCCGGCACGGACACACAGGACATACGTCATTATCTTCATCCGCTCAAACATATCACGGGCTTTGCGAAGAGAGATATTCGTTCACTGCATTCTCACCGACATTGACGGCTTCTCATATTTGTCAAAACTTAGTAATGTAAGCGTCGCCGTGCATACATCAATTTGACATATTTTCCGATGCTAACTGAAGTAACGCAAACTCGTGAATGGTGCTCGAACAAGAATGTCTAGTCCAATATAATTTAGTAGCGCCAGTGACGCGAGACAACTGCCTAACGCAGTAATCAGTGGTTAATTGCACGCCGTTTCGTGATTACCTTTATCCGATCTATTTATTTCTATACATGCTGAGCAACTGTTACAGATGTGTAGTTAATTTTTAGTAGGTTGGTGCTGCGGCTGTTGTTGTTCGTTGACACTTGTCGCATCTTGGCATATTCTTGCAGTTTTATTACGTTAATTCTGTTCTACAAGACTGTTCTCATTGAAGCAAAAGAGATGTCAAACAGCCCCAAGAAGCAATCTGATAGCGAGCTTGTCCAGGCGACTACGGGTCAAGGCTCCTCTGAGCCTCGCATCGATTCTACCGGCGCCGATGACGGTAAGGTTACTGACAGATTTTAGATCTGTAAGAATATTGATTATTGATGCTGTAGGCCTATTTGAACGTGGACTTCTTATTCAACGTTTTATGAATATGATATCTCCTGGCCCACGTGCACTGATGTAGCGTCGCCTTGAGATACATTGAAATATCCGGATCTTTGGTTTCCAAAAGTAGAATCGACCGAGTAGCCTACACGCGTTCGCGAGTCACTCGACTAGTATTACTCAACGTCGGAAAATTAGATTACAAACACTGACTTAATGTGCTCCGACTCCCCTAAAATAGGCTACATCGGCCGTTCAATTATAATTACATCAGAATGAGATTAATGCGCCGCGTGTAGTTCGACCGCTGTCATCTCGTGTGTCGCTATTGAAAAATCGTGCAGAATATTACAGTGTATTTTGGTTCATGATAATCGTGTTACTTGATAATTGTAGACTTTTATTTCCGTGAGCCGTATGTTCCCGACCTTTGCTTAGTGCTAGTCTATGAGGTGTCGAATGGAATATTTTCCGGTCGGAAAATGGGCAACGACCAAGACGAGATTAACCACTGACCTAGATTAATCGAGATATGATATTCACGTCTTGTAAAGTACTAATTTTGTGGAAGATGCTTGCGCAAGATTCACCTCATGAGTTCGTTGTAAGATCCAGTTACGTGTAGGGCCAACAGAGAATCGTATCGTTTCGAAATCTATGGATGAAAACTGATTCTGCTGTTTATCAATACCTGGTATACTCTTGCACTACTAAGTAATATGCTCGCATTTCACGAAAAGGTATTTCGAATAGTTTGCTTGGTTGTGATGTGAATCTCGCAAAATGATATAGTTGTAGGTTACCACGCAACTCTTGGCCGCCATAAACACGGCGTGTTCATTGCCGTGTCGCACATCGAAAGTCGGCCGAATATTCGTATCATTTCATTCGTGAAAGAGTACGCTAAGTTTCCATCCCTTACAATCATGTCTTCGCAGTTGATCATTTCCACTATTTTGAAGAGAATGTATCGCATGAGCAGCTGAAAGGCGGATTCGCCGCAGAAGTCGTTCGTCTACCCGTTAAAAATGTGATGGGTCTCGGATCCGGGCCGCCGGTCGTCGTTTGCGAAGTACCGACTGCACCAAATGAGACAGGTAATGCCAGAAGAGATCATTTACAAAGTACTGCTACTTTATCAGAGTACTGGAGCAGGTTGAACATACTTGCAGTTGGTTTTACGACTTTGGTTTTACGACTTTGCTCCTGCATACTGGAAAGTAGTTCTATGACTGGTTTGCATCACTTTTGTGAATGTGTGAAATTAATATATCCACTGTACAAAATATCATGGTAACAGAATGCGTTTCCGATAATTGCTTTATATGCGGATTAGGGCTGGGAACAATGATTGGTGTACTCGAATCTGAATCGAGTATTAATTTTANTGATTCGANTCGAGTAGTAAAATNTGATTTTTTCGAGTACTGNAAATGAATGCTCCTCGCAGCTGAAAGTTAATTTATGAACGTGAATTNAATTTNGGATACGATTCTCCACTGTGGTAGCCTTGGAGCCATGATTGTCCGTTGCGCAGCATAGAAAACATAGTAAAAAGCTNAGAATGTTGCTAGAAAGAGCACATTTACGAAGTCATCATCGCTACCCGTACACATTACATGTGACGTTACACTTGNTGAATGCCTCCAATGCTGCCTTAAAACCTTCATTCTAGAGAATATTCCGATGGAATCGAGCAGTGAACAGTCTGAATNAAAAATCNTCCGCGAGTCCGTGATTACTGGGGCAGTTAGCGACGAAGGATTGTNGAAGTCGCACGGTGATGATCAAGTTGTGCCGGCACCCAGCGGTATGATTTTTGCAAAAAGTATTATTCCGGTGATCGAATCNTTATTCGCTCCTGTCCTTGATTACGGAAATGCGGGTAGAGGGGCGGGTTCAACACAGTGTTTTAATATTGATATAGCCAGGTTGAAATTGGTGAAAGGCAAAATAATTTACATGACATTGCCGTCGCAGTTGAATTGTTACGTTAAGGAAAATGATTGCGCCACAGTTTCNGAGTCGACAATATAGAGAACCATTTTTTATGACGATATGTCAAATGGCAAAGTACATTGGTATTNTTNGAAGCCGNATAATAGACGCTGTCAATGGTCTACGTGGGTTTGATCGAATAACAATCGGTCATTAGCGGTCACGATATGTGCGTAAGCGTTTTTTAGAAATATGCCCTTTCAAATTTGACTGGCATGAGAGAACGTAAAATACCGATGNAAATTAAATTTTGTTCCATTCCAACATGTAGCATTGAAGTTATTGGAATGCAAATCTTTGATTTGAAAATGGAGTGGAAAATCTTATATATGAAAANAAAATTATNCATCGAGAAATGCAAAGTTAATGAATTGAAAAAAAAAAAGTAATTGNTAAAAATTTCGTGGTATCATTTAGCAACGCGTTCTTATTACGTGTGAGCAAGAGAGGAATTGGCATCTTTTTGAAAGAAATTTGACACCAATTCTGATGGAAAGACGAAAATCTNTTGAANAAAAAGGCGAGAGATTTTTTAGGTGTAACCGCGATTAAGTAAAATTCTCACANTGNCAAATCACCATAGTTCTGCTGTGCATCGAGGATACTAAGCCATCATGTCTTCCGGCGCCTAACTGACTTCAACGTGTGGATTACAGCAGCGGTGATCTCTCACGGCGGAAGTTTGCATTAACTAGGGNNGTCCTCCTTNGNGAGGATTTTCGCTATTTCAGGAAATCTAGAATGTCATTCGANAACGACGAAATTTCCTCCTATTTGGCAATTCACCCTCCATAGCTTTGCCGGNCAGGCGATTNNACAGGCAAAACTAAAGAACGCCATAAATGACCCGAAATATGAAATCTGATCGTTCGAGCGGGTCTTTCGGGAAATATACGACTTCTTTTTAGTCAACACAACAGTATTTTCCATCTATAAATTTCCAAATTACCCGCTTTCCCGTCCGATATTATAAATTTTGTGATTTTAAAAAGTGTCCTCTTTTCCGGAACTCAAGACATGTTGACCCTAACATTAACCAAATCTTTCGTCACAGACGGATCGTCTCCTATAGACGAGGATGTTGCTGGCTCCGAATTTTCAGAGACTTCAGGTGACCTCGAATCTGGGCTAAAGCCCTTCAGAAGCAAACCGGAAACCTCTCGTAGACGTGGTATTGTCGCACCGACCGACGGTAAGTGATATTCCATACGAGTAGCATTTGAGCGTTGCTACTCGACATGATCCCAGCATAAACGGCTAACGGGAAAGTGAACGCATTCCAAGACCAGCAATACGCGGTAATTTTTAGAGCTCACGGTTGTGTTAACACATCTATTTACTGACGAGAAGTGGTCAGAAACGAACGTCGTCTACCTTTTTGGTGTGGTAAATAGGATTTTCATATTTACGCTACTTTATTCAAGTGGGTATTGGTTCACATTCGTTCTACTTAATATAGTTTCAGTTTCAGGCAACACTACTAAAGCAGGAGTAGGCAATCATTTTCTTCGCGGCAGGATCAGTGGCCGAAAATACGTTGACGGGCCGAGTCAAAACTTTNAACTNTACTGTCCAGTGTTTTATTTTCATTTATAAATCGAAAGCTGTGAATTGCGTTGCTGATAAATGCTCCGNAGTGGATGTGTTGATATTAGATATGCTAATGAGAAAGTGACGGTGACATAATGAATAATANTAATAATAATAATTTACCGTCATANTTCGAAACATTGTTAAACATGAAACATTTTAAACTAGCTTATTGTGTTGGTCACTGCGATCCGAGCAATGTGCAGCTTNGTGTAATAACCTTGCTGNTTAGAGAAGCTTGCAGTTATTCTGTAATNNGCCCTCCCTTGACTGACGTCACATGGCCGACTTGAATTATACTCCTTGAACACGGCGACCTGCGCTCGGCACGAACCGTGAGGATGTACTTAACTCTGACTCCAGTAGGNCTACACAAATCAAGTGCTCCAAACCGTGTTNGAATTTTAGCTTTCGGCGTTCATTTNTGACATGCATGTTCATCATTTACGGGNGATGATGACTCNTAGTAATCACGGCCANCGAGTTGTTTTACGGATTAGGGATTCGGANACGCATCACGTAACAATTTCAAGCACAGACCGTGTTATGCGTAATGTGACNATGGCAAGAAAGAGGGTTTCAACTAAGTGGAAGGCAGAAGTGAATTCTTGTGGCCTAAATTGTTCCGGCATACTTTGCATTATTGCCTTTATTTTGAATCTGGATTACGCATGCTAGGTACATAGGCTACGTATTGTGGTATATCATTNAACANGCTGCGGAATGACCNAATTTCNGNTTCAGTTTATAAGCCTGTTGATTTACTCCANACAGCAACTTTCATAACAAGGTTTTATGATTTGAATTNCAAGCACCTTTTCGCGGGCCTCACTTCGCCCAGTTATGTACTGGNGTATGANTTCTGTACTNTACTTCGAAATCACCGCTTTATCTGAGTAAAAGTTCGCAACTTCACTTCTACTGCTGCTTCAGTATCAACGAATACTACTTTGACCACCTGNGATATGAACTCGCTATGGAAGGTTTTCTCNAGACCGGACGTCGTCTTTAACGTTGAAGGCNTTTTTAACTTCAGTTTCGACACAAGTTTAGTGTAAAGTAAAATTTGACATTTACTTGACGCAAATTTGTTCTTGGCCGTGTCCCCGNACATGTTCAGTCAGCTGTTTAGAACACATCCAAGTCCGCAGTTTTTATAGACTCGTNAGGCTGTTCTACGTGATGTTANTTTTTCACATATATTCACGGGTGACTAGTTGAGATAAATGTTTCACATATATTCACGGGTGACTAGTTGAGATAAATGATCACAGGTAGCCATCACAGGTAGCCAATGTTACGTGTCTGCCTACCGAACTGACAATGGACATTGTCATGCACGTCATCTTCTCTGTGTTCGAAACTGTTCTCACGCCTAGAAAGTCCGCACAAATCAAGAAATGNAGCCGGAATTTCTTGCGTTACGACGCGATACACATGCCCAGATCCGACGNCCACAAATCCAATTTCCACTAANCGCCCAACACTTCGAAAATCGATTGCTCCGCTCTCCCCCTTACCTCACAGCGATCTTGTTGATAATTCGTTCTTAACGAGAGAGCTGAATCGGGAGTGTCTGTAAGTATTAATCACTATTAAATGCAACATATTGTGAATATATCCGAGTAAAAATCAATACGTTTAGATACACCAATGTAGCGCGTTCGTTGATGCAAAAATGCAACACATTGTGAGAAGCATGCTCCAACTATACCGATTTGTCATTGATATTCAAAGGGCGGTATCTGAATCACTTTATTATCGTCCAGTTAGCCTACGTGACGCGTAACTTTGCTGCGATAGCAAATGTCGGCTCTAAATCAAATACTAAATGCATTGATTTCACGGAATCGACTCCCACCTTATCGTGGAAACACCTGATTATCTCTTACTAAAGCGAAAACGTTTGAATAAGGCAAACGCTAGCCAGCAAGCAGGCCACGTAGGTTAGGGCGTCCGGACTCCCAAACGTTTAACGGCTTTGAAATTATACCTGCACCACGATGAAATGAGTTGAATATTGTTCGATCGCCGCCTGGTTGTATATGTGTCTCTTGAAAAACCATACATAGAATGACAACGGATTTAGATTCATACTAATCTGCAGGACAATTATCAACCTTTATTTCTGTGAACCCCCATATGTGACACGCGGGCCATAGGTCTGAGAAGTTAGTTTACCGTAGAAACTTCTCAAATCGGAAAATAGGCCACGATCAAAGGTTTACCCCTGGCCTAGATTAATCGAGATTGGATATTCGTGTATAGTAGAGTAGTCATTTTGTGGAAGA
>ATSW01014506.1:0-10299 GCA_000444245.1 Botryllus schlosseri | reverse complement strand
CACGCTTCGCGTGTTTAATTGTCACACGATTTCTTGCTTGGTAGCCTACCCCCTACTGAAAATGAAAAAAAAAACACGCCTAATTTACCCGATTGAGTCTAACTGTATTCGCAATTACGGAAGAAAGTCTTTTCGCGTTTGCGCTCGCATAAAATCGTCGACGGTAAAATGTAGGCACAAAATTATTGTCGCATATTATCGGAGACCTTCGATATCGATGTGTCCAGATGCCGAATAGTCGTGTCCTTGCAAACTGAGCCTAGCGGGTGGTAGACAATAGACCCGCAATACTCACCTAGTTTATTTATAAATCTAGAAAATTTTAGCCGCCTGGCGTGGCTAGTGGACCGCGCACTCGTTCGTCAATTGCATGTGCCCCTTTAGCCGAAAAGATTGGCCATTCCTGGTCTATATAGATTACTAATCTACTAATAGGTTAGTTATCTATAGTAATCTAGAGTCCGTCAGCCGTCAGTCTAATGCAGCTGATCTAAATCGAAAGAAAAGACGAGGAGGACTGGATGCGTAGTTGGCAGAAGCAGACTGACAGCGTCAAAACGAACTACACAATGAAAATGTTATCGTGCTTTTCTCCCACTGCATTCTCAATCTTTCGATACAGTAGACATGTCGCTCGGTGCGTCTTCGGATCTGATTCGTGGCTGTGGTGCGAAGCTTATCAAGGCATTAGCCTGACTGTGACTATATAATGTTCAAAATAGTAACATGTGAAAACCAAATGTAGTTTACACCGGTGTTGCACCATCGAAGTATCTTGTACTGCTGTACTGATGAGTGATAACTAGGGCGATATTTTTTGACATGTCAAAGTTGTAGCGTTAGGTCTAAAAATAGTCAAAATTGTTCGCAAACTCAATATTTTCTGGCAACCTACATTTCGTTTGTATCGTAGATGTTTATACACACTATCGGCGAACCTATGTTGATTCTTGAAATACCGCAATATCCTAACTGAAGCTAGACTGTACTACAACAAATTTAAATTATTTCTACCATGCGTGATGTAGCTTGGAATTCTTCCTAGGTCCAGATTTTATAAAAATATAGTTTTTTCATGTAAAAATGTGTCAGTTTTTCAGTCAAAAAATTTTTTCAGGCGAAACTACTTTGTAAGGAAAGACAGTCCCAACCAGAATCAAGGTAATACCGTAATTTTCCATGTATAATGCGCAAAATTTTACCGATTTTTTGCCCTAAAATAGGGGGTGCGTATTATATATGGGTACAGCAAGCCTTGAAAAAAAATCCCTCGATCAAAAACTTGAAATCACACCTTTCTTCATGTTTGTTTAAATCGCGCATCACCTCTAGCCATTGGGCCCCGTAATTCGTATTATAGAGTGTAACGCGCTGCCAAATATAGCGCGTTGTTGCCAATTAACGAAAAGCGTGTTTCTAATTAACATGAGTCGTCTGCAAAGCACGCGATCTCTTGCTGAGCTGGTTTGCAGTTTGTACGCGAGCGAAATCAGGTCGCTGATTGCTACAAGCGTGCACGGCAATCCTTGTTGAATGTTAATTCATCGCGTCAGCGACAGGCCTTAACATTCTCATACACAAGAGGCTATGTGTGCAATCGCTTGCGTGATCAGTCGCATCTCCAACAGGACTGGTGCGCTCTACATAAGCGTTGGCCTGAGCAATCGCATCTGTAATTGTAGTAGGCCATGTGCGTAAGATGTCGTGTGTCGCTAGCCTGAACTATCGCGTCGCCAACCTCTCAGGCTGTGGCTTCTATCTACACTCGTTTAGAGACAATGCCGTTAATTGTATTTTGATTAGCGATCATAATGTCATGATTGTTCGACAGTGACATCGCAAAACAGAACAACATCGTGTACCAAAACGCAACTATTCATGTACTGCGAATGTAGGGTGCGTACTATACATGGGTACAGATTTTTTCCCAGAATATACACGTCATTTTAAGGGTGCCTATTATACGTGGGGGCACACTATATTCGGAAAATTACGGTAGTACAATTCTATCATCATTCATCATGTGTGAAGACACCTAATTTGCATGCAATGAGGTAAAAATATAGTTTTCTGGGGTAAAAAAAGTCGCCCTAGTGATAGCACATGAAACGCAATCAAAAGTATTTAACAAATTTTGGAGATCAAAGGGATTTTTTCACACTTTTCTGCACGGCTATATTTTTGTTATTGGACATTAATGCAGAAACCGAAGGATTTCTCGTTGTTTACCAAGATATGCCTCAAGAGGATCTTGATTGATCCGGCCAGGCAGCACATATCCCGCCTCACTCTGGAGTACCAATTTGATCACGGCTACAATGGAGAGAGTTGCGATCTGCAGTCCTTCTCTTGTGGCATTGGACAGAAGCATCATCTCTCTATTGACTTTGCCTGCAAGTGGCCGAGAAGCTGCAGAATGTTTCCAGCTTTCCATATAAGTAAGAAAGTCAGTTGAGAGCCAGGACAGGCATTCATCGTCAATGCTTCTGTAAGGCGTCCTAGACTCTTTGAAGAGTCTTCCTTTGAAGCCGGCGTTCACATAATCGAACCACTTATCCATTGTTAGTAGAAACCGACCGAGGTCAGTGTAGCCCGATTTCTCCATTGCAGAACCTAGTGATTAAATAATGTGCAATAAGTTAGTTCCTCATTTATATAAAATAAATAGTTTCACATACCTACAGTATGAGACAAAACCTGAGCAGCCAATCTTACATTCATTTTTTGCGACGGGTTTGGGTCTACATGTGCCTCAGACAGCTTTGGGTAATTGCGCAATTCACCTCGTGCTAAATCATCCTGTTTGAACCAAAAGCATGCGAATTCATGATAGTCACAGAAATGTTATGCCAAACTTTGAATATTTAAATCTAATTTAATCACAGATTATTGATTCCCTTGTACCATAGTATAGTGGCATGAAACTATAAAATTGATCCCTACTCTGACCATCTGCTTAATCGGATCCATATATATACGTCCGTTATTCCAAAGACATTTCTTCTTATTGTGCAGATTGTTTCTTGTAATTTTCAGCAAATGAGGTGGATCAGGAACAAAGTATATAAATCTGCATCAGAAAAGGACTCCAATGATTAGGCAAAGTTTTTGCACTGCATTGGAAGCAACAACCTGTCCGGGTGAATTGGGTTTTTCATCCTATAAGGCACGTCTGAGTTATCGTCTGGAGATGCAACAAGGTTGATTACCGCCCTGTTAGCAGCAAGACCATCAACTGTTGAATACATCCAAGACATGATATCTGGACAAAAATGAAATGACAGGGCATCCAGCTCATACTTACAAACAATTCCAACTATAATGGCAGAAGTTCTGTACTGAATTTCGACGAATAGGTCAGACAGTATAAAAAAGATATCTGATGAGTCAACGTTGGCAGTAGGGTAGAAGGCCACTACACCGTCCAATCCATTGTTAGTCATTCCTGAAAGCATACAAGTTATGACTGCTATGAGCAATTGAGCATGTCTAAAATGAGCACTGGTGCTCACCTCTCGCATAAACAGCAAGGATATGATTAGCCACTTTACTTGCATTTTTTGAAATGTCATTATAGACCTCATTATCGAAGTCCACATAACCGATTATATCGTCGGTGAAAGATCGATAGACAAGCTCCTCTGAAAAATTTGATGAACTTGTAAACTAATGTGAATATTTTAAAAAAGAAAATGCATAATATCATTAAATCAAAAATATAGCTTTGATTGATAATTCATCAATTGCAATAATCATGAATTTGTCATATTCTTTTTGTAGATTTGCTTACTGATTCGGCTATTTCATCAGCGAATTTCTTCTGAAAGTCAATGTTACACGACCCGAAATATTGATTTCTTCTCAAACAGAGAGTCTTTTTTGATGGGAAGACAATTATTTGAGACATGAATGTCTGATGCTTCAAAATGTTTTTCACAAAGGTATGCTTTGCCAGAGCCGACTTTGTTTTTGAAGTCAGTGTTGTAGCGGACTTTGAAAATAACTTGAAGTAAGGATATTATTGTTATTTTTATAATAGTATCATATGGTAAAAAAACTGTAGGCGCTAATCATTACTTTCTTCCTTCTGGCATGTTTTAAACTTTTGAGACTATTACAAATAATGAAAAAATGATAGTATACAAAATCACTGCAAAAATACTATATTGTAAATGAATTTATCCGTGTAATGTTGTAATATTTCATTATTTCTCACTGCTGATCTAAATTTGCAACATGCGGTATCCCTTCGTGCCGGATGACCAACCCTACCCGTTCGAATATAAGACAAGATGATTAAATATGCAAAGAACATCGAATAAAACATGAAAACACATAGTATATTAACTCGATCCGCACACTCACTCACCTGCTTAAATTTATTGGCCCATTCTTTAGTACTAACTCCAAACCGTGGTTCATCACCAGTTGGAACAAGGTATAGACGAATTCCGCTAGCAGCAGCACTAGAGCATTGCGGAATAGAGCAATACTTCCCACTCGTTAGCTTACTACTTCCCGGTTTTGCAGCCATTTGTTTTTTCGTGGCTTGAAATACCTAGGAACAGCGCTTTTTTCTCAATATTTAGCGATATCTAGTGATTTTTAATACCCGTTTTAGCGATTTTCTTCCATCCGGAGTTGGCAACACCGAAGGTAACTAACCGACAGTGCTATGTGTTATGTAACTCAAACGCGTTCTTTCAGTTCGCTCTCTGATGAGTGATGACCCAGTCTTCCGCTATGCTAACGCAAAATGAGTTTGAGCACTGAGTGCCGGTAACGTTTCTTGGATATGGATGGGCTGGATTCGCATTTTTTACCTTTGTGATCCACCGCCGGACGTCATGTCCGTCAACCTGGATACGAATACGGTTCCTTATGACCCTTCACCCGAGAACGTCCCATGACTGTGTTTATGGGTCTGGTAAATTTTCAAAATAACTTCTGACTGGGTATAAACCTTAGAAAATCAAACCTCGCCCGAATCCAAGTAGCCTTCTGCTAATGTATGCTACTCAAATGAAATACTTGAAACTTCAATTGAATAGTACGTTTGATATTTCACCATCACCATAGTGATTTTATTAAAGTGTATGCAAGGAGATTACCTGTTAAAACCACTTGCTTGGTTGTCTGGTGTCTTTTGAAATGACTGAGACTGAGCTCTTGGTTGGCCTCTAATTTATATACTGTAGGGTTACCATATGTCCATTTGAAGCGGATTTTTCCTCCTTTTTTTTACTTTGTTCAAAGTGTCCTCGGAAGATGCNTAATGTCCTCTTTTTTGAGATTTATTCCTNTGTCTTGAGAATTTTGGTTAAATATAGGGCAAAATTTGACTGAGATGCAGTAAATGAGCACAAAAGTAATGCTCCTGCGGGTCCGATTAGTGGACAAACTTCCAACTTCTTGCATTTCGTGATATAAAATCGTTATTACTACCAAATCGTTACGTATTTGGTGCACTGGTAGGCCAGAGTGGAATCGGNGGTAACGTCAGCAGAACTTTCTGTTTAATNACCTGTACCTAATTCTTCTATGCAGAGAAGCTCTCATCACGCAGGATTTATTTAAAAAAATTAACCGTGATTCCATAGGGGCTGGCACGAAAGCCTGTACATGGACCAGCGTGTGAGGACCATCACTGATAAAGCCAGATCTGAATGTGCCAATGGTATATCGGTTATTCTCTAATGGCGTATTGCGATGCGTCACAGCGAGTCTGCGACTGTGAGATCAGTTGGCCAAACATGCGTGGAGCATCCTGCAGAGCCTATTTGTCGAGATCAAACAGAAAAACCTGCGTATCAAAGAGGAGGAGTGCGAATTCCTGACTTAACACAGACGCAAAGACATCAGCAAACCGAGATCCAGGTCATGGTTGAAAGTGACGGGTCAGAGGCTAGGGTTTTAGTCTGAGGCAAAGTATAGTCAGCATTGCTACTCGGTCAGAAGTAGAATTGATGCCATGAGTTTCAAGTATANAAGTACCGTAGCTGTNTACAAGACAAGTAGGAAATGANTGTAGGTAAGTTCCAGCTAAGTAGTTTGATGAGTATGTTTNGTCCGAGGTGGACTGATGACGCTACAAATAGGGTGATTTTCAAACATTTTTGTCATTCTTCCACNATCATGCATTGGGCTNNTTCCGCAAGGTGATATGATTACTTCATTCTCNAAAGTGCTACAAACCAATCCCNCAACTACTTTCTACTTCACATAAGTGTAATATATAAGTTGTTTGTTGTCGAAANCTGTTNAGTGGAAGTAGTTTGAAAATATAACCGCATNAATAAGTGGTGCAAGTAAAAATNACCAATTTTGAGTGATGTTAAAAAGGTACTGACCAGCTCTGGTTGTTGNCGACCATTTCAGGTTTATAAATCAAGGCCCAGATTTTATTTTGAGTCATGTCGCTGAAATAAGATTGTTGGCATACTGAAAGGATGGGAGAGCCAGTGCCTGCTGTCACTGACACCGTAACATATTTTTCAAGTTATCACAGCTCATTTCTGTTATTAAAAAATGTATATATGCTGAAAATGACAGCTGCAAACAATGTCTCCGTGTTTTTGATACCCGCATTCTGATTTTGTAATGCGACATGAGACTGTACGGTGTACTCAATGAATCAAACTATATTGCAGCTGTCGTATCAAAACATGTCGTGTTACTATTTCAGGAGACCATCTCGAAATTCATGGCCGTCATGATGAACGGGTATCAGGACCATTTGCTGCCTTTGACTGCTGCGCCCAGTATTAGCATCACGAATCCCGATTCACTCTTCGACATGCAGGGTGAGTTGGTTGGGCCGTTATTCAGCCTGGTATCAATATTATCCGCTCCCAACGAGCGCCGAACACAGCTTTATAACTTACTGTTCCGGTACGTCAATAAAAAGGTTTAGTGACTCCATTCTTCATAAAATGCCCTGCCTTCTCGTCTACAGATCTTTGCCACGATCAGAACCAGTGATTCCCAACCGCGGCTCTCAGAGCCGCATGGGGTTCCAAGGTAGCCTTCTTGTGGCTCTGATTGGCCTCTAAATATCCCACAAAAATATAATAGACGGCAGTTGCTGTTTGTTTTTATGAATAGTGATAGTCAGTTTCTCTACATGAATTCTTAAATGAGGGATATTAGCTATATATATACACTGGCGTAGCAGCATGTGCTGCCGCCCCTGGCTCTCGACTAAAATGCCGCCCCCCTCCCCTAAGTAGACAGCAGCAAATTTCGACATAGATTCATGTTCAAGCAACCTTGTCAATAAAAATAATTACAAACAATATGCCGCGTCCCAGCCTCACCGTCCCAACGTTAATAAGGCCAAAAATAATGAAGACAAGAAATACGATGGTATTGTGCAAATAGAAAATCAATAGCCGCCTCAAAGCAAGATCAGCGATAATATCCTAAACTCCAAGTGTTTGAACGTAGTCTCTTTTTATAGACAGAATGGATAGAGCTGATAGCCGACAATCATTCATGGTAGAACGTAAATAAGACTTAATCAGTTTGAGCTTTGAGAAGCTCGCCTCACACAGCTTGCAATTGAAACACCAATGGTCAGATAAAGTTTCAGACACGGGCATAAATATGGTGTCAAATCAAGTAGCTTTGCATTAACTAACCACTGTAAAACATCAAACGCTGTTGCACTACGATCAAACGTGATTTCACTGCTCCGCACCAGCCTCTTAACCCTTTCAAAATCTCAAATTGAATAACTTCATATGATCATATCTTAATTTGTGTTCGTCCTAGAGGCCTCATATTGGTTTGTACGAAAAGCTAGCAATCTTCTGATTTATATGATCCCTAATTCGAAGGTATAAGGCAAGACAATTTTCGCAGCTAACTCCAAAAAGTCCACCTCGTTGTCNTAAGTGCTTCTAAANTCGCTGGTGAATAAATTGTGACTTTCGCTTTGCAGCTGCGCGTGGGAATTCAAAAATCCAAACATATCATTTAAGTGGTGTATGTCGGTAANCCTAGTTTCAGCTNCAAGTTTAAATCTGTCCGAAGCTTGAAACATGCATCNTCTAACTCCTTCCACAANACTGAGGCCATGAGCATCTTCTGATTGTTCGCCAGGNATTCTCCTTTTTCTGCGAACTCTCCATACAATCGGCATTGNCGGCTGTTTNGGAGTGGTTCCATCGCCATGTTAACATNTTAATTCGTGTTTTCGGAATCAGCGCGACACTAGCTTNCGATTGAGACATGTCACATGTTTGATCAAATTTCAGCNCACGGGACGNCAGCTATAGGACTACCAAAACGCTTCTTTTAGCNGGCTGTGTACAGACTACACTGTGCCGAGCGAGATAANNTAATGGTGNTGNGTCCGGCTTCNTGATCGGTAGNTCGTGGGTTCGATCCCCGGCCGGGTNAGACCAAAGACTCGAAAACTGGTATCCGCGGTTGTCCCCGCTAGGCGCTAAGCAATCACAGAGGGAAAAAACTGGGGTGCAGACTAGATGACCTTATTATAAAAAAATGTCCGTATCGCATCTCCGTCGTCAAAGCATCTCGATGGTGCAGGCGAAAAAGAATGCCATACCATATCTCTCTCTCACTGTGAAGCCACATTTTGCCGCCCCCTTGGAGCCTGCCACCCCTGGCGCAGAGCCAGAACCGCCAAGTGGCTGCTACACCACTGTATATATATCCAAAGCCATCCAATATGGCGGCTTCTGAAAATCGGGAAATATAATTCTTGCAGACTAGGGTCAAACGTATGGATGAATACCTGTCAGACAATGATATATCTTGAGTTCTGCTGGTCATGGACCTTTATATATCGTCTCTGTGAAGAGTAAATTTCGACACATTTTACTAACATCAAAATAACGGATCATGGTTGAGTATAAATCCTACTAAGTCCAATATTAGTCAGAGTATAATCCCATGCAAACTTGTACATCAAGTGCTGAAATGTATGAAGAGCTATCACATAACGACATTAGTATGTTGTAGTAATGATATGCATTTTCAGTTTCTTTTAATGTATAGCACGTACCAATCTACGTCTATCAATGCTAAAATACCCTGTACAGAATCTATGTAAGTCTATGTGCATGCTTTTGAATTAGCGGAATGATGGTGAGATCTGGAGGTAGGCTGGCTTTCTTAAAATTTTCGTTACAAGTAGCCTATCCGAGTGTTTTCATGCGGCTCCATTCATTCTCTGAAGTTTCAATTCTGACATACAAAAAGGTTGGGAAAGACTGATCAGAACGGTATGAATC
Organism: Botryllus schlosseri; assembly: GCA_000444245.1. NCBI lineage: Eukaryota > Metazoa > Chordata > Ascidiacea > Stolidobranchia > Styelidae > Botryllus > Botryllus schlosseri. Next base: position 1,039 of record ATSW01014506.1, on the reverse strand, counting down.
CTTTGCATAGAATAAATGAAAATATTGCGATACTACCTTTACTGTCACAAGAGGTTTGATGTGTGACGATTTGTGCACAAATTTGACAGTACAGCACTTTGTTTTCTGCAGGCTTCAGTCATAGGCAAGACAGGTCATCGCACCGCTTCTTCCAAATGATGATGGGCACACAACTCTTCGCCGCTTTCGTCGAGGGCCTGTCGTTTGCGTCATTTTCCTGCAGCTCTGTGGACAAAAGCACGGGAAAGCGGCCAGCCTGGTGTTTTTTGATGAGTGTATCGACCGGCTGGGCGGTGAATATATCCACAACGTCAGGCTAATCGACAGCGACGATACACTTCCCAGGTACTGTGCTGGGTTGTTCATTGGGTGTGGTCAAAGATGTAGACGTTAGGCGTAATTGTACCGTTGACAGTCAACTCCTGACTAGGTATCACCTCAGGTATTTACACGACGAGGTAGTGGATGCGTTCTTTGCATGCTAATTTGTGTTTTTATTATTTCAGTGAAAGAACAATCATGATTTTGCCGCCAGACGATAAAGGCTCTCCCAACAGCGAAGGTCACTCGTACACTACTTTCCCGCAACTTCGTCAAGAAGAGCACATCATCTAATGCAGAGGTGGGCAACGTTTTTGATAATCATGGCCGCAATTCGATTTCTTATGTAGCGTAAGGCCGCATTCCAGGGCATAGCCGCAATGAACGATCTGGACGCAAAATACCTATGGTAAACTGTCCATATCCATTCCCGGTGAACTCCGGACATCTACTTTTCACAATGGCCTATTGTACGCACCGAAATCGCGAGTGGTAATGTTATGAATAGTTGCCGGGAGGTGCATATTGTCGCGCGGCGCGCGAAAATTTTTCAGGGCCGCGAACGAATTGTTATTTCTTGCCAGTTCCCATTCCTGCTCAGATTAAGAAGGGCGCTACTGCATTAAAATCGAAAAATGAAGTCTTGTGGAATTGCGCAGAGGGCGAAGAAAATTTCAAGATTAATTAAAATCTCTCGAAAATGCGGGAGTGAATTCGT